>JAVANC010000027.1:35338741-35619933 GCA_033319125.1 Parnassius glacialis
TAACAAAACACTTTACAGAAAATTGTAAACAGTCATCAAATAGCCTCACTATTGCGGACAGACTGATCCACTACACCTACATTTTTAGCACATTTTAAATTGTTTAATTTGTTTATTGAGTGCCTAGTAAGAAGTATAGCCTATTGGATATGTAAATCTGTCTTCAATTTCGATTCAAAATATAAATGTGTAATCAGTCCTGAGGACTAAGATGAAATGTTGCTTTACAAGTAAAAAAAGCGTCTTTAGTTCAAAACAATACATAACATTGAGGCATTAAATTTCTTACTCTATTTATCTGTTATTTTGTGTGAGCGTAATCGTTCCTCGGTCAAACCGATCCATTCGTGTTGCATCCATAATCATTTATAGCGTAGCGTGGCCTTACCAAGCTTTACGAAAGGAATTAACTTTTGGTATTTCTCTCAGACAATGCTAAAATAGCAAAATATAAAATAGCACAATTAGGATAATAAAAGCTTTCGTGAACGCAAGCAAAGAAGGCCAGACAAAAATACTGGCGTCATTACTTTTTTCTAGTTTCTTTTTAATCAATATTTTTATTAAAGATTAAAGAATACTTTTGTTTGCTTGTTCAGCGGATGAGTTCTGGCTCTAATCTTATAGCGCGGGAGCAAATCGAGTTTGATCCCCGTTATAACCACTAAAATGTTTATTGTAATTTTTGTGTAGTTGAAATATGGACGGTGCTGCAATCCCTTCAGCGGTGCCATGTTGACTGTCGGTATATTGAAGTGCTGAAGTGTTTGTACAGTAGAGCTACGATAGCTATCTGAGTAAAGAATCAGAGTACGAAATGGATAGGTTAGGATGGATAGGTAGGTGTAAGACGGGTTGACGTTATATCCCCGAAACTCTTCACCGCTGCATTGGAAGAGTTTTTCAAGTTACTGGACTGAAAAGGATGCGGTATTAACATCAATGGCGAGTACATCACTCACTTTCGATTTGCCGACGATATAGTCCTTATGGCAGAATCGCTGGAGGACCTAAGCACTATGCTCAATGACGTCAATAGTGTTTCCCAACGGATAGGTCTTAAGATGAACATGGACAATACAAAAATCATGTTTAACGTCCATGTCACACCTATGCCGGTAGTTGTTGGGAACACTAAGCTCGAAGTTGTTGACGAGTATATTTACCTGGGAAAAATATTTCGATAAGGTAAGTCCAACATCGACCGAGAGGTCAATCGACGGATTCAACTCGGCTGGGCATCGTTCGGGAAACTATGACACATCTTCTCGTTAGACATACCTCAAAACCTGAAAACGAAACCGTACGGTTGTAGTGCGTGTTACCAGTGATGACTTACGGATCTGAGACGTGGTCCTTCACTGCTGGCCGTATGAGGAAGCTCAAGGTCGCTCAGCGAGCTATGGAGAGGGCTATGCTCGGGATTTCTCTGCGTGATAAACTTAGAAATGAGGATATCCGCAGTAGAACCAGAGTAACTGACATAGCTCAGCAGATTAGTTAGCTGAAGTGGCAGTGGCCCGGCCATATAGCTCGAAGAACCGACAACCGATGGGGAAGAAAGGTTCTCGAGTGGCAGCCTCGTACCGGTAGGCGAAGTGTAGGGCGACCCCCCACTAGATGAAGTGACGACCTGGTAAGACATGCAGGAAGTCGATGGATGCAGGTGGCTCAGGACTGTGCTTTGTGGCATTTCTTGGGGGAGGCCTATGTTCAGCAGTGGACTTATGAAAGGCTGTAATGATGATGATTTTGTAAAAGGCCACTGCTGGACAGGTCTCTCCTGTTGTCTTTATTAGCACGCAGGTGACTGCAGGCGGACTGGTGACCACAGCAACAAACGATTCGCATCTTCATAACTCCACCCCGTCGCGGATTAACGTTAAATAATATCTTTCTTCTATTATCTTTAATTCTTAGAATATGGGAAACGCTAGAAATATGTCATGCCTTCCGATATATGACAGTAACTATCTTGTTCATCATCATCATCATAATCCTGTGGCAGTCTACTGCTGGACATAGGCCTCACCGAAGGCTTGCCACTTAGTCCGATCTTCGGCTACACGCATCCAGTTGTTGCCAGCAGAGGGACGATCTGTGCAAGGTGGCTGCCGGCACCTGAATTCTGTTCATGCCAGGCGTAAAATCCATGGTATCATCATCATCAGTTGGAAGCCATGATATATTAGCCACACGCTATTCCACACGAGAACAAATATCTAGACTCGTTATTTTTAGGCCATATAAAAACTTGTTCCTTGCGGGATTCAAACTTGCGGCCCTTAGCGCTTCAAATCACGGCTAAACCACTACGCCACGAAGCAGTCATTTGCATTTCACGTTCACGGTGCTAAACAGCCCCCACTGCACAGTGTAACGCTGTGTTATTTAGTACTTACTTACTTAAAGTACTCGAATTTTAATAATAGTGAACAAAAAAAAATAAATATTGGTAAATCCAATTGAGCATGCCTTCGCATTAAAATAGCGTATAGCATGATTATACGGAATTTTTAAAGTAGTTTAAATACATTTCGACAGCACTATCGTCTTCGACACCCTCGAAAACAATAAAAATGACACCCATGATGAAAAAATTGGTACCTACTTCAGCCGCCATCTTGGATTTACATTTCGACAGCACTGTCGGCTTCAACACCCTCGAAAACCATGAAAATGACACCCATGATGAAAAAATTTATAACTATTGCAGCCGCCACCTTGGATTTACATTTCGACAGCACTATTGGCTTCAGCACCCTCTAAAACCATGAAAATGACACCCATTATGAAAAATTTATACCTATTGCAGCCGCCATGTTGGGTTTACATTTCGACAGCACTATCGGCTTCAGCAGCCTCGAAAACCATGAAAATGACACCCATTATGAAAAAATTTATACCTATTGCAGCCGCCACTTGGATTTACATTTCGACAGCACTATCGGCTTCAGCACCATCGAAAACCATGAAAATGACACCCGTGATGAAAAAATTGATATCTATTGCAGCCGCCATGTTGGATTTACATTTCGACAGCACTATCGGCTGCAACACCCTCGAAAACCATGAAAATGATATCCATGATGAAAAATTTGGTACCTACTTCAGCCGCCATCTTGGATTTACATTTCGATAGCATTATCGGCTTAAACACCCTCGAAAACCATGAAAATGACACCCATGATGAAAAAATTGGTACCTACTTTAGCCGCCATCTTGGATTTACATTTCGAAAGCACTATCGGCTTCAATAACCTCGAAGCCCATGAAAATGACACCCATGATGAAAAATTGATATCTATTGCAGCCGCCATCTTGGATTTACATTTCAATAGCACTATCGGCTTCAACACCCTCGAAACCCATGAAAATGACACCCATGATGAAAAAATTGATACCCCTTGCAGTCGCCACCTTATATTTACATTTCGACAGCACTATCGGCTTCAACACCCTCGAAAACCATGAAAATGACACCCATGATGAAAAAATTGGTACTTAATTCAGCCGCCATCTTGGATTTACATTTCGACAGCACTGTCGGCTTCAACACCCTCGAAAACCATGAAAATGACACCCATGATGAAAAAATTTATACCTATTGCAGCCGCCACCTTGGATTTACATTTCGACAACCCTATCGGTTTCAACACCCTCGAAAACCATGAAAATTTCACCCATGACAATAAAATTGATACTACTTACTTTTAGTACGTACTACTATTATTTATTCTGTGCTTTTAAAATATTGTAAGAAAAAAAATCTCTTATTATTATTATAATCAAGTAATTAAGAAATTTGGTTATTCGAATATTGTGTATTTGTACAGAGATCTTTTTGAGCCGCTGCAAACAATGTCCACTCACGACGGCGACCTATAAAAAGTACTCTGTGACGGCGACTGACGGCGAACTGATATATACAGTAATCTATGGCGATGACGAACTGAGTTAGTGAGTAAACTACTCTGTGGCTGTAGCTCCCCATTTACAGAAATAATTTTATACAAGGCTACCAAATCAACGAAAATTACGCCATTTTCGAGCCGAAAATATTAATTATAGCTAAACAAAACAAAAAACACTGCCATTTACATTCAGTGGTTTCCCACATGATAGATGAAGAGATTAAAAATAGATTGAGTTAAACAATTGATATTTTCAAAAGTTATAGTGTTTACAAGCCTTGGGGTCATGATAAATCCACACCATAAGCCACTAAAACGCTAACACTAAAAAAAGTATTAATAGGTTCAACAATCATTTATCTTTCTAACAATGTGCTTTTTTATCATTTATATGTATAATATGATAGCTGGATACGATTTCATGCGACAAAACGTTGGAATTTCGATTTTTAGGCGTTAGTAGAACATACCCACGCGCTTTACGCTCGGCATGCAATATTGACGCGTCCAGCTTCAGCATTTTTGCTGCGAAATTTAACTCTTTGCGCAAGCTTATTTTTAATAAATATTCTTATCTCGCGGAATAATTTAATCTAATCTAATGTATCACAACGAGACTAAATTTTAATAACCACGCTTACCATTACCATTACAGCCTATCAAAAGCCCATTGCAAGACATACCCCCCTCCCCCCACTCCCCTTCATACCTTGCATCATTGTCACGGTTGGCTAGCGGCTTGGCAGCCGCCGTTTTTTGTTTTTTATACAGCTGTTATTAGAAAGATGCTGCTGTCCAAGTTCTGGTTAAGTTTCCCTCTGTCGCCTATCACGACACCCGCGGAATGATATGAGGTAGTGGGTACCGTTACATCGCCACTACAAGGTGCTTGACCACGCTTAAGTAATGCCCTTTTTATCCGCATATGTAACTGTACTTGTAATAGGTCGTAATGATGAAGATGATTATGATGATATAACTGATAAGTTGATGATGACAATAGGCTTTTGGGTGCATGGAGTTCCGTGATATATTCCCTTACGCGACATGCCGCATATCAGTAGTCAGAATAATATATTGCCGGAATAAAATGATAAATAAATAATACAACTCAGGTGACAAACTATACGAGTAAATAAATTTATGTTCCACTGAATGACGTCATTTGAATTAAATTGGTAAACAGTTGGTAAATTCTTTAAAATAAAATAACGCTGGCGAACGAGCACATAGTCCACCTGATGGTAAGTGGAACCTATTGCCCATAAACATCTATATCTATCACTGATTGAGAATTTAAATGCAGGTGCGTTATCACCCTGATTATCACACTTACCCTACGAAACATAGCTAGCAGCAATATTCAGCGTGGTCCTGCCCCAGTTCCATCTTACTGATCCGACCCATTCTTACTGCAGCTGCAGCGTAGCTCTACCACGTAACACTCAAATAAAGAATGGCTTTATTTTATTAAAGGTTTTAAATCGTAAGAAAGAAAATATTGAATACAAGAAAGTGGAATTAAATGAACGTTTATTTTTATTTACTCAATTGGTCATAAATAAAGAACCGTGAACAAATATAACAGAAAAGCAAAAGGCGTTGGCAGCTAATCCAATTGTGTAGAGTGGCCGCCAATCTTTAGAGATTACTAATTCTCGTTCACTTTGTTCATGCCTTGTGTTGCTTGAACACAGAGCACTGAATCGGCGGAGTCGCGCCGTGTTGATTCAGTACTCTGTGTAAGTAGGTTTACTATTCAAACATCAGAAAGTTCAAAACAAATTATTTATACAATACTAGTAAAGTTAGTAGTTAGTAAAGAAGTCCAGTGATAAGTAAGCGTGTCATTTTTTTTAAAGAATTAGGGTGACAAACGGGTACACAGTTCGCCTGATGGTAAGTGGATGCTATGTCCCATAGACATCTAAATCAAGCCTAAGTTAACACCCAAATTTCAGATGTGTTGTCACCCCTGATACTAAGATAAAATGCCTCGTTTCGTAAAAGGGGTGTACGATTCCCTATACTCACCACACGAAACACAACAGCATTAAACTGCAATTTATGCTGGCATTCTATTAGAGCGTTGTCTTTCCTTTCCTTCCTACATCTAAATTAAGGTTGCATCATGGCTCTACCACGTATAAAATCTACGATGTTAAGTATGTAATTTAAAAGCAAATGTCGAATTTTGCCGATACTGTGTGGCACTACATCTAACAAGGAACTTCTTATAGGACTCGTAACAAAAACCTTTGTTTAAGGCCGAGAATATCAATAAACCCTGTTTTGTAATTAAACCTTATCCATTTCATTACAAAAACACTTTATAAAAAGTTTCATCTTTAAAGTAGAATATATTTTTTATATAAGAGGAAACAAACGAGCATACGGCTTCTACAACACTAGGGGAATTACTTGTAAAAAAGATTAGGCTCTTTTGAATTGAGCGGCAGGAATTAGTCCAAAAATTTCCTCTGACCACTGCAAATGGAAGATGCGGTAGAATATGCAAAGGGATGCAAAATTTCTTCGTAGTGCTAGTGAGTCAGTCCAATCAGATAGGTCGCCGTCATCAATAATTAGAGCCGCCCT
Source organism: Parnassius glacialis (assembly GCA_033319125.1). NCBI lineage: Eukaryota > Metazoa > Arthropoda > Insecta > Lepidoptera > Papilionidae > Parnassius > Parnassius glacialis. The sequence goes on from JAVANC010000027.1 coordinate 35,345,254, forward strand.
ACGCTTGATGCAATCGAGTGCAACGAGCTGGCACTGGGTTGCCCCGGTCCAGAGGTGGGTAGAGTATTCTGTGTGAGGCCGAACTTGCACCTTGTAAAGTTGCAAGCGGTGTGCCGGCATGAAATATCCCTTTACAATAATAGGAGAGTACAAGCATAATTGTTAATGTGGCCTCTATATCATACGGAAAACTATAAGACTATTAGAAACCACGTAAAACAACATAATATTATGGCTGACGTGAACAAACGATGCTCGGAGAAGTTTGCAGTCTGTAAACATTTTCTAGATCGCCTTTGCCATTATATCAAATTTGAATGACTATAAATCCTCGCAAAAGAACACCAATTTCTACGGGGATGATTTGGGAGGATATCAAAATGAAAAACATCATAAGTTCAATTGAGAAGATAGCGGGTTACTACCATCAGCTTAGGATACTGTAATTAATAAAGTTAAAAGTTAAATGGTTATCCAAACATACCACTACAAGACTTCTAGATAATATAGTTCCTTCTGCGTAGGTCGGACCAAAATTAATAATTTTAAGCTGAAGGTAGCGGGTGTTCACTATTACATCATGACGTTGAACACCTCAATACCCCTATGACCATGGAAGCTGCAAAGTACTCGAAACAACGGAAATATAAAAACACGTTTGTTGAATGTGATCAAATCCCTAAAAAAATTGTTTCATTTACTTTTTAAGGAAGAGGCATTACTATCGTTAGCTTTTAAACTATTTTTTACCATATATGTTATATAACATTTTTTGACCATTTCAAAAATTATTTTCTGTTTTATTTTATTTTACAATTTCTAAAATAATGCTTCAAAATTGCAGCCCCCACCATTAAATGTATCAATCAAAAAATCTGAAAACGTTTTTAAAAATAGATATAATAATGTATTAAGGGAAAAGACGGTTCCGTGGCGCAGTGGCTTAACATTGAGCTGTTGCGCTGGGGGCCGCGGGTTCGAATCCCGCTCGGAACAAGTATTTGTATGGCCTACAAGTAATTGGCCCGGGTCTGGTTGTTTGTCCTTGTGCAATTTATGTTTGTAAACTGCCTCCACGATACAGGAGAAAATCCTAGTGTGGGGGTAACGTTTTTTAAAAAAAACAAAAAAAAAAAAACAAAATATTGCTACTAAGTAATATGAATATTATTGAGATTGATTTGTTGTTACTAATGGCTCTTCGTGGTCTTCCTCTATTTTACGACATAATATTTACCAGCGACGTTTGATTCATATCATTGGCTCTATTGATTAGCATCGGCTCTGACAATGAATATGTTTTACATGTTATGTTATCTTTATAAGTAAAAACAAACTTGCAAAAGTTTGCACGTAAATATTTATGGTACATTTTCCTGTATGTACGTTTGGTTATGCTTCGGTGAACAATTAAAAATGTATTTGATAACAAAAATATATTTGTGAAAAAAAAAATACGAATGCTAGCTCAATACATAATTATAAACTGTTTAATAGTCCCATTAAAAATAAAAAGTAAAGTTGCAGCCTACTTGCGTTCTAGGGCTTGGTACAGGCCTATTCTATTGCTATTCTCCCTATCCCAAACCTCCCCACCCCCCGAACGGGTTCCCGCCTTGTCGTGGCGGGGGGCTTAATAGCCGTGGTTTCGTCACGCGCGGTGAACTAAAAGGAACCCACATGGCTGGTCCGAGGTGTACGGCCCGCCCGAGGTGGGCATCCCGAGTGGGCTTAGCGAGCCCACCTTAGATATTTGTTGGTGGCCTGTGATAAGAGGGGTGCCCTCTCACACTAGCTGAGCGCTGGAGCCGAGGTGGGGTCACGGAGGAAGAGGAGTGTTGGTATGGCGATGCACTCGCCTAATCCTACGCGGCTCTGACGGGGCTGCACCGTTGATTGATGCGCTGGTGGTAGGGCAGGGCGGGTATGCGTAAGCATTTCCCCATGAAAAACAAAAAAGACGTTGCATTAGAAGAGTCTGTTGCCCTGCCTCAATGCGTCGGCAGTTTACTTCACCGCCGAGCATTAGTGGGATTTGAACGTGGTTTGTTATCCCCGAAGCTCGTGTAGTCTCATTTAAAGTGATCAAATAAATCTCATAATAGAAGTATAGTTATATTTCTATCTCGGCATAGCAGCCTTGTACTGTCTTATAACTTGCACTTAATCGATATTTAATGGCCAAGTATCTTTACACTGAAACTGAAAAGAGGCGTTTGCTCGCTAATGGATCACATCGTAGTAATTAAGCACAATGCCACGAACTTTTTTTACGTGGTAAAGCCATATTGCAGGTATATTATGGTTGTAGTCGACCGGGGAAGGACCACCTCACAGATTACTAGCGTAAAACAGCAGCTGAATGGTGCTGTGTTTCGTATGATGAGTGTAAAAAAACTGGAGATCCTTTTAACTAGAAACGAAGCATTCCATCTTAGTACTCACGGGTAACAACGCATCTTTATTTTGATTCTTAATTATGTATAGTAGATGTCTATAGGCCACAGCACCCCCTTACCATTAGTCCACCTGATTGAAGTGCGCTCGTTTGTCTACCATATTCTATAAAAAAGAACTATGCCACTGAATTTTCATCTCGAAGTGTTATTAATTAATCTTCAATTACCTACATGGTAACTTGAGAGCAAAAGAAGATCGTGAATCACCATTCCTATAGACAAGTTAAATATTCAAGTAAAGGCCTTCTCTAAGAATTATAATTTAGTGCGTACAGTATCCAGTGGTCTATAATACTATATAGCAAATTATTCTTCCAAGCATAGAGATGACGACAAAACATCCTAATAGTTCCTAATCACCATTCATCATCATTCAAAAGAAGTATAGTGGGTCTGTAAGTAAATCCACTTTCCTGTGTCGTCACCTGGGTGTTGTAAGAGGCGACAAGAAGAAACTGAAATAGGGCAGCAGCATCTTCCTTAAATAACTCAATAATAGTTAAAAATAATCGCGTTTCATAACCCCAGGCGTGGCAACTATGGTAATTATTCCTTCACAATCTACGGAGGTGGCCTTTAGCAGTGGACTGATGAAATGAATAGAAACAGTAACAGAAACTTTTTATTCAATATAGACTATAAATAATACTTATTAAAAGTCCCTCTTTTGTTTAATTACCACGGGTTCGAAAAAAAAACCTCTGTCCTGGGAAGAACCAACAAGAAACCCGGCGGGACTTTTTTTAAAACAACAGCTTACAATCATGTATGTTACACAATTAACAACACAAATCAAATAAGAAATAGCTTGGTAGCGATCACATCATTCCCAGGGGTTATTATTATCCATAAATTTCATAATATTATAATAACCCTTTTTATACAAACTAATTTAATAAAGTTTTTGAACTTTGAGTAGGTCAAATTTTGTATATTTTCTAGGATTTTGATGTAAAAGCGTATACATGAATTACTGACTCGGTGGAGTCGAGTTACTGGTACCAATAGCTTATTGAATCTGTTTCTAGTATTTAGATAACGAATATCACTTATTATTGTGTACGTAAATTACATTTCATAAATGTATTGAGAGGCCAAAGTTAATATATTAATTTTCTAAAAAATTTGTCGCTTTAGGCTTTAAATCATAAATTGCTCTTATGGCCCTCTTCTGTAAAATTTCAGTGTAAGCCGCGTGTCCCCATAGCGAAATACAATTACGACATTATGCTATGGAAATAGCTAAAGTAAACTAGTCTAGCTGTTTCAAAACTGGTAAGATTTCTAATCTTTTTTTACAGCATATGCTGCAGAACTGAGTCTGCTTGCTAGTTTTGATATATGGGGGCTCCATTGAAGCTTCGCTTTTAGTGTGATTTTAAGAAAAATGGTGGTATCGACAAGACTCTGTTCCTGCCCATTTAAAATTACATTCGTATTTACTTGTATGACATTGGGAGTCATGCCCATTTGTACCATCGACCAGGAAGAGCTCATACTGTTAATGACAACTTTTTACATTCTGTTACTTAAATATGAAATAATTAATTTAAGAGCATCACTTCTTACACCGTAGTGTTGAAGTTTCCTGATTAATGTTTCATGGTGAATACAATCGAAGGCCTTGGATAAGTAACAGAATATACCTAAAGCTTTCTTTCATGCATTAAAGATATATTTAATCAGCGCAACACCGGCATCAGTTGTCGAGCGACCCCTTGTGAAACCAAATTGATTTTTATGAAGTAAATTATTTATATTCAAAAATTTAACATTTCATCAAGAACATTTTTTTCAAAAATCTTAATGAAATTGAATGTAAGTGATATCGCAATATTGGTCACCAGTCTGAATATTATAAGTCTGAAAATGTTTTAGACCGTAATGTGATGCTTGAATAAGTATTCAATGGTATTATATACCTATGTTTGATTATATCAGATACGACGAAATATTTTGTTCGGAGAAATTAACATTGTCAACAAAAATTAACAAAAATCAACTTGAAAAGTGACTAATAAAAACTAACATATATGTTACTTTTTACTGAACTAATTACATCATACCGAAGAAAATTGCGATATAAAAATCTGAACCACCTTTTTACATAACGGGTGTGTGAGAACTGAGGGACCATGCCGGGAATTGGTGAAATGAATTGCTTAAAATTTAGAAGTAGGCCTAAAACAATTGTGGAACGAATCCTGGAATTTGTAAAAGAATATATTAAAAGTTACAGTCCTTAAATTGTGATCCCTCAGTTTACACAGTCTTTCAGCCAGATCTCAGCTATTTAGTGAAGAATTCGTCAATTATATTCGTTATTTTACGAAGTAGCATGACATAAAAAGTGTTAAAAAAAAGAAACAAATATCTAAATAGAGGCCCCTCCGTTGACATATTTTTATACATTAGTGAAAATTTCTTAATTAAATTATTTAAACAGTGTTTTTTTTTCCATTTATGGTTTTAATAGAAGTCTTAAAGGATTTTGTAAAAAAAAGAAATAAGGCTAAATATTGGCGCGATTTTAAGACAGCTGCTGTTAAACTGGTCCCTCATTCTACACGTATCCAGAAATATATCGTAACTGTTTGACGAAACAAATATAAGAAGGTGAAGTGATCTTACACTTTAGTAAAAGTTAAAAAACTTTGAATGTATATTTATAATCTATCAACAAAGATAATCACGCTATATAATATTAGTTCTACAGAAACACACCGGTATTGTGACCACACCACGCAAATATTTTTTTCCTTGAACTTGTTTAATTTTTACTTAGTAATACAGGCTTATTAGTAAATGACTGCCTCTTACGTCTAGTGGTCGTAAACGCAACTATGAGTGATGATCGTGGGGTTCTGTGTTCGAATATCGGGACGGTCATATATTTGCGCAGGACTTCTTTTGGTTAACACAGATTAACTAATAGTAACTACGTAAATACTAGTTTTTTTGTAAGTCGCTTTAGGTTTTTACTTAAAAGAAATTAGTAATTATAGAAAAAACATTTTGTATTTATTATTTCAACTGAAATCGTACACGTTAAATAATCTTTTAAATTATATAAGATATTTTTTCTACATATCTATGATACTTTATAGACTAGTTTTAATTATCTTATTATTATTTATATTGATAAGTATCTCTTTTAACCCTTATTATATTATGTGCAATAATAAATTATGTGCAATGCGGGCTGTCTTTGTTTAAAAAAGCACGAGCAGTTTTGTAGCTGTATCCAAGTACCAGGTCAATTAACAAGTGCGGAGTAATGTAGTGTGACAAGCAGCACGGCGCTGTGGAACATAACGTTGTTGTTAATTGAATGTAATGTTGTTTCTAAGGCAATAATAGACAAGTGCTCAAGCCATTGAAACCTTTTCCAAAGAAATTAAACAGAAAATAATACTGTCTTTTGTGATATTTTATTTTAATGGTATTTTTAGACTTCTCGTACATTCATTTTTATGTTAATTTAAAAAAATAGATTTTATATTTTTTTTATTTAGATTTTAAATTGCATACCTTAGTTTTTTTTCTTTTTCTTTCCTCATATTATTATTATTGCATACCTAAGCGAAAGCGCAAGGTGTGTTCTACTATCGCCTAAAAATTAAGATTCCAACATTTTATCGAATAAAATCGTATCTAGCAATCATATTATACATATAAATGATATAAAAAGCACATTGTTAGAAAGATAAATGATTGTTGAACTTATTAATAATTTTTTAAAATCGATTAATTGCTATTTTTAAATAATAAAAGGGTTTTCGTGGCTTATGGTGTGGATTTATCATGTCCCTGTGGCTTGTAAACACAATAACTTTTGAAAATATTAATTGTTTAACTCAATCTATTTTTAATCTCTTCATCGATCATGTGGGAAGCCACTGAATGTAAATGGCAGTGTAGTTTTGTTTTGTTTAGCTATAATTAATTTTTTTCGGCTCCAAAATGGCGAAATTTTCGTTGATTTGTTAGCCTCGTATACAAATTAATTCTGTAAATGGGAAGCTACAGCCACAGAGTAGTAATGAGTAGTTTAGTTTGGCTCACAGAGTACATTATATATAGAGAATAATGTAAAATAAATAAATTATACTGAAAATTTAATTACAAATTTGTTTTGTAACAAAATAGTAAGTTAGCAAGGTTCGATTGTATTTTAAACTATTCATTAATTTGTTTGATTCTAAATTGGCCTAGCATGGCTAAATTTAAAAAAGCGACATCTACTGCAACATAGACAAACTGTCATGACATAATAATACCTCTAAGAAAAATTATAGTATGGACTGTTATGCCACTGGTTTGGCTTCAGTCTTGCTGCAGTCACCTTCGTGAGTGGACATTGTATCGGTTGTTTGCAGCGGCTTAAAAAGATCGCTGTACAAATACACAATATTCGAATAACCAAATTTCTTAAATACTTAATTACAATAATAATAAGACATTTTTTTATTACAATATTTAAAAGCACAGAATAAATAATAGTAGTACGTACTAAAAGCAAGTAGTATAATTTTTTTTTGTCATGGGTGACATTTTCATGGTTTTCGAGGGTGTTGAAACCGATAGGGTTGTCGAAATGTAAATCCAAGATGGCGGCCGCAATAGGTATCAATTTTTTCATCATGGGTGTCATTTTTATGGTTTTCGAGGGTGCTGAAGCCAATAGTGCTGTCGAAATGTAAATCCAAGGTGGTGGCTGCAATAGGTATAAATTTTTTCATCATGAGTGTCATTTTCATGGTTTTCGAGGGTGTTCAAGCTGATAGTGCTGTCGAAATGCAAATACAAGATGGCGGCTGAATTAGGTACCAATTTTTTCATCATGGGTGTCATTTTCATGGTTTTCGAGGGTGTTGAAGCCGATAGTGTTGTCGAAATGTAAATCCAAGATAGCGGCTGCAAAATATATCAATTTTTTCATCTTGGGTGTCATTTTCATGGTTTTCAAGGGTGTTGAAGCCGATAGTGCTGTCGAAATGTAAATCCAAGATGGCGGCTGCAACAGGTATCAATTTTTTCATCATGGGTGTCATTTTGATGGTTTTCGAGGGTGTTGAAGCCGATAGTGCTGTCGAAATGTAAATCCAAGATGGCGGCTGCAATAGATATAAATTTTTTCATCTTGGGTGTCATTTTCATGGTTTTCGATAGAGTTGAAGCCGATAGTGCTGTCTAAATGTAAATCCAAGATGGCGGCTGCAAAAGGTATCAATTTTTTCATCATGGGTGTCATTTTCATGGTTTTCGAGAGAATTGAAGCCGATAGGGTTGTCGAAATGTATATCCAAGGTGGCGGCTGCAATGGTTTTTAATTTTTTCATCATGGGTGTCATTTTCATGAGTTTCGAGGGTGTTGAAGCCGATAGTGCTGTCGAAATATAAATCCAAGATGGCAGCTGAAGTAGGTACCAATTTTTTCATCTTGGGTGTCATTTTCATGGTTTTCGAGAGTGTTGAAGCCGATAGTGCTGTCGAAATGTAAATCCAAGATGGCGGCTGCAGTAGGTATCAATTTTTTCATCATGGGTGTCATTTTTATGGTTTTCAAGAGAGTTGAAGCCGATAGTGCTGTCGAAATGTATTTAAACTACTTTAAAAATTCCGTATAATCATGTTATACGTAATTTTTTTAATGCGCTTAAGGTATGCCCAATTGGATTTACCAATATTTAATTTGCTATGTAAACAGCCAACCGGTGGGATGGTATATGTGAGTAGTGTATTTATTTGTATTTGTTATTGAATAATAAATACGTTTATCAATAATAATAGACTACGAAAATAACTTCGTTCCAACCGAGTGTTCCACGATACTCATGCATGTTTTTGTTTATAAATTTACTAGAGCCCAATGACTTCGTCAATCTTACTTAGCGGTACCATGTAGCGACATCTATGGAAATGTATTAAATAAAGAACGATGTATTTAGCGCGTCAAATTTTCATATCGATATACATCGCAACCGCTTCCGTAGATAGATAATAGATGGCGCTAGAGTAGTCAAGTGAGCTCGGCCACGGTCCTTATTGCTTTGTAAGAGAGATGTTAATATATTTAATTATTGTATTTTTTTTACAAGATAAGGGTGACAAACGAGCACACAGTCCACCTGATGGTAAGTGGTTGCTGTGGCCCATAGACATCTACGAAACATACGAGACATACGAAACACAGCAGCGTTAACCTGCTATTTTACGCTGGTACTCTGTGAGAGCGTGGTTCTTCCCCGGTCGAGCCGATCCATTCGTGCTACAACCATAACATAGCTGCAGCATGGCTCTAACACTTTTGTGTCTCTGTTTCGTTTTTACAAGACTTTCGTACGCAGAAATGACCCTGCTCATCTCCCACTGAGAATTTATATTTGAACTCAATGTACGTTGCTCGTGATAGATGCATAGCTGAGATTCCAAGATATTTTTCCACCAAAAACAGAAATAGTTGCTTAAAGAATATAATCTATAGGAATATGCAACGTTCTTGGAACTGCTATGAAGCTCAGTGCCCGTTAAGATTTAAATCTTTTTTACAAACTCGAACGTCGTTTGTAGCGAACTTGACCCCCTTATTTAAATTTTTGGTGGAATATTTAAAATTGTGTTGCAAATTATCTTTGAAAAAAGTTTTACTATTTTATAAATCTAAATAAATACATTACATTTAAAGGTTCTTCTTTCATTAACGTTTCACTGTTTTATTGCGTATTTTAATGTCTAACAAATTAGTGATATAGTTAGTTTCAAGTACTTGGAACTAGCCGCACTGATAATTTTGTCGTTATTTTTTGACACTAAATATTGATAATTTTCTAGTTTTCAGATTTTTGCCTGTGTATTCACCTAACGATCTACTTTGATGCCAAATTACAAGTTTCTGTCACCTAGAAGTGGCCTGAGAAGCGAGTTAGTGAGTGATTAAAACGACACATTTCGGACCATAATAACTAATATAAGGCTATCGTGAATTTTATGATTCCAAACAATCTTGGTCTAATAGTTTTTGATCTGTAAGGGGGTGGAAAGTAGCTCGAAATGGTTCGTGTAAATAAACACATTGTCCGTGCGTTGCCCTTTTCTTTTCCGAACTTGACTGACACGCTGCCATGTGTCGCAGATTGTCCAACAGTATATACTTATTGTAACCAATGAGATGCCAGGGCACGTCGTTATTATAATATAAATAACCGGCCAAATGGGAATCGGACTCGCGCGTGAAGGGTTCCGTACCATCGTAATACACGTTTCTAGTAGGGCAGGCCTTTTCAATTTTTATTATTTGTTGTTATAGGGGCAACAGAAATACGCATTTTGTGAAAATTTCAACTGTCTACCTATTACTAATCAAGAGATATAGCTCGCTGACAGACAGACGGACGGACGGACGGACGGACAGCGGAGCCTTAGTAATAGGGTCCCGTTGGTTACTTTTGGGTACCGAACCCTCAAAAGTAAAGTTACAGCTTACATATAATCATACGTTTCAATATCTACAATTCCCTTATCAAATCACATATATTATCTATACATATAATAAAACTGTAAATAGCGGATGTCTGTACATTTTATATTTTTGTAATAAAAGTGATTGAGGGGTACTAAAAATAAGCAATTAAATACATTTCTGCCATTTTTAGAATTTTCTGTCTGTCTGTCTGTCTGTCTGTCTGTCTGTTTGTTTGTTAACGTATCACGTATAAAGTACTTATTTATATCATAGGAATTGTTAAGGAAATTATAAAGTGTATCTTCGGGTTACATTTAGTCTTTATTTCATTAAAATCAGTTCATTCTATCAAAAGTTATGATAAATATTCTGAAGTATGTGTACGAAGTATAGGTACAAATTAGTTCAATCGTGGCGTTGTTTGAGTCATCAAGTACATTTTAAACAAATACCATATTAGAAATCATAATTAAATGATGTAAAATAGTGTTCTATAATGATATAATTATATCTTTAACGCAGTAAACAAAAGAACGTAATAAATATATTACAAAAACCTTATTATCTAAAAATCTAAAGTATAATAGTTAAACAATTTATCGATAGATGGCGGTGTTGTATAAAAAGGTAGTTTGTGGTTTTTTCATGTAGATGAGTTTTCATATTTCCTGTTAATCTATACATATAATAAAAATGGTAAAAACATGTTAGTGTCTGTTTCTGAATATTGTATACTAGGTATATTAATTTGTGACTAAATTGGATTGGGGACTGAAAATCATTAAAATAAGTTCATTTTTATAATTTTTAGAATTGTACTGTCTGACGGTCTGTCTGTTTGTTTATGGACGCATGACGTTTTGAGTAAACATCTTTTATTCAATGAAATCCTTAAGAAAACCATAAAGCGTATTATCAAGTTCATTTAATCTTTGTTTTATTAAAATTGGTTAATTCTATCGAAAGTTATGATTATTATTTTGAAATGTAGGTTCGAATTGGTTTAATGGCGCCACAAAATCTCAGAAATAGTAATAAAAAGATTCGTGTGTAAAAAAACGTTCTATTATAATATATTTATACTTAAAACACAGTAAAAAAAATTTGTTTTCCTTAAATTAAAAAAGGATGTTTTCTCACATAGAACGTAATAGATGGCGTTGTACAAATTACAACCTTTTCTGAATTGCGGTGTTAAGATTTTTCGCAGGTGAATCATATTGACTCACTGAGAAAACTTATATTCTTCAGTCCGACAAAGCTCTAAGCCTGTAAGAGCCGTGTAGGCTAACAACTCAAAGCACAAACATCATCAGGAACAAAATCCAGAAAAAAGACACGTATGCCGAAGTTATTCAACAAAACTCGACTAAAAGTAGCAAAATTGCAATAAATGTCGTGATATTGTTTTATACTAGGGATGGGCAAAGGGAAAAATATATCGAATTCGAATCTATATTTATAAACAGCATCGATATATATCGCGTGATGAATATCGATGTATCGTCATCATTTGAATGATGTAAAGATAAGGTCCAAAATTTTATCAACTGACGGTTGGATGACGAAAAAAACGATACAACATTTTAAAATATATCGAAATTGATACGAATTCGATACTCTAAAATAGATATCGATATGTCGATATATCGCGATTTAAAGTATTGACGATATATATCGATATTTTTTACGCAAGCCTATTTTATACCCAGAATCCCTCTAATACCAAATAACGTTCCTTTCAGTTTTAAACATAATAATAACATCGATGATGACATCGATGTTGGCATCGATAGCTCAACATCGATGTTCGATGTTTAGGCTACTCAAACCATCGATGTTGACCATTATCGATGGTTTTTGTATATGTAGATAATTACACATTGTTTCAAAATTATGTGGGTATACACAGCAAGGGAAAAGTAACAATTAACTTGAATATCAATTTACGTAGAATAGTTATTATGCGACAACCGACAACGGCACTACAAAATAAAGCGAAAGCAGTGACCATTGTGACATTACAGGTGACACTTGACAATTAAGTTTGACACACCATAATGACATTTTTTTAGGTTAACGATGCGTTCAGGAATTCAAAATTTTTAATCTTCAGAGCAGATGCAAGATTTAGTTGATATTGATTTCGCGAGTTCGTATTGTTTGCAGGTTCCCAATTATCGATTATGGGTTCATTGACGTCGATGTTTCGATGTTAAAACATCGAAGTTTTAATTTTTAACATCGATGATCATCGAATATCCCTATTTTAAGCAAGTTCCCACTCAGCGTGTGTTATGCGACGATCGTAAATAAAGCGCAAGGTCAAACTTTACGCGTTGCAGAAGTGGACCTCAGTACTGATTGTTTTGCACATTGCCAACTCTATGTTGCTTTTTCCCGCGTCCCGGCTAAGTCTACTTCTATCGTCGTTTACACAGAAGCTCTATCATAAACGACTTAGAACTTTGAGCATATCGATTTATTTTGTTACCACTTATTCATACAGTAATGACATAAATCGTTTAATATTCTCTTACTCTAAACGTCAAATTATTTAAGTAAGGCCAGGTCAAGAGTACCCTAAACCGTAGAGCATGTATGAAGGGAATAATGAAAGTGGACGAAGCGAAACAAGTATGTAAGGATCGTAGCAAGTGGAAAGAAGTGGTCTCTGCCTACCCCTACGGGAAAGAGGCGTGATTATATGTATGTATGTATGTAAAACCTATATTCGCGAGCTACGCCGCGGGCACAGCTAGTATTTAATAGAAATATGGGGCAGTGCCCCCAAAATGAAATTGCAGGAACTACAAAGAGCTCAAAATAAAGCAGTAAAAATACTTTTCTCCTAGCCATACTTAACATCGACTCGTAAAATTTTTGATGACACAAAAATAATGAACATTCGACAACTTTATTTATATAGCACTTGCATTTTAATTAGGAAGATCATGAGTAAAACCATCCAAGCTAGTTTGTCCTTTACCAAAAAGTCACAAATATCTAAACGCAGTCTTCGCCGACCTAGCTTGCTCGTTTTGCCAAAGACACATACCAAATTAGGGAAAAATAATATTACCTTTGAGGGAGCACACTTTTATAACAGCCTACTTTATTATATTAAAAATATAGATTCCTTTAACAATTTCAAGTCTCTATTGCACATCTACATCCTTGAAAGCTGCTGGCTTGTAATTTCGGAGAGTGCGAAGGAACTGTGAAGACGGTGACTGTTAACTAGATTAAGTTTATATGATAATATTGTTCTCATGTAAGTGGAGTTTGTAATCTTTTTGTGAGAATAAATTATTTAAATCTAAAGCTATATAATGTGTACCACTGCTAGGCACAGACTTCTTCATACTTCTGTAAGAGGTAGCTCAAGGTCCAAGCGTTCACAGCACACGAGTAATCCGGGTTCAATTCTCGCTGACACCAATGCAATTGTTAATTTCATTTTAAGTGCTGGTTTATCCCATACTCAACGGTGAAGGAAAACATTGTAAAGATATTCCGGGCTAAGAAATATGTACTTCGATAATATTATGTTACTAAAGGGATAGGTACGAAAATCAAAAAATAATAAATCTGCTATGTAAACATAATTTCATCTTGTCTCGAGGAAAATCTTTTGCCTTCCTTTTGCTGACATTGTGTCGAATTTAATTTAACTTCGCCATAGAATAACAATAATACAAATTTACTGTACGTGCCCCGAGACACTTGACAATGTTACTTAAAAAACGAAATTGAAAGAATTTGTGGAAGATTGATTTAAATTAGATTTGACAATATTTTAACTGCTGTCGATAATATATCTGTATAGAGATTTCTCGGTTGAAACTTAACCAATTATTTATTATTTCTAAGGTTTATATGTGCCATTATTTATAACAGCTTTCTGAGGACTAACAATAACTTTCTTTTTGTAGAATAAGGGTAACAACCCAGTACACAGTCACCGAACGGTAAGTGGATGCTGTGGCCTATAGACATATAGATCTATCCTCGGTTTGTCACATTTGTTAGTGTATAAAAACTTCATTGTACATTTTAACATAAACATGATAAAAGATAGTAAAACGAAAAAAAATAAAGTTGGAAAAATATGCGGTATTTTGTTATAAGCGATACTGCCATATAAACCCTATCTGCTGCCGATTGGAGATATGAGATAAAAATAGCCGATGTGGAATTTCATATTAGACTTCAGGATGACAATGCATTTGTGGTCTTTGTCCGAAATTGTTTGGTCGTCCACGGGCTGTAGCCTCATTCAGTGGAATGTTCGCTCATTAGTCACTTTATGTTATGTTATAAAAAAATGTTAAATAAGAAACAGAGTTCACATAAACATTTTATGCCACATGCAATCATTTTTCTCTCGTAGCTCTCGGTTCATACTGCAGCTGAATATGATTTTTGTAATTTCCGCCCTGCAAGTTGAAACCAAACGGTATGTCTCTTGCCTCGGTCACAGTGAAATTGCACTTGCTACTTTTTTTTTCATTAATTCATTACAACCAATCAACAGTTCATTGCAGAACATCCCTTAAAGATTACCTCATAGGGGGGAAATTTTCCATAGTTTCTACGCTTGGCAGAACGGTGGGGCGGAAGCAATTTTTCACTGTTTTGAGCTGTTATCTGGAAGATACTTCTACACATCTCCTATTTTAGTTTCCTTCTGTCGTGTGTGTAGCACGGGATGATATAGGGGAGTGAATTCTCTTAAGCCGCCACTACACGACATTTTTTATTTCAATTTATTTATATATATATATATATATATATATATATATATATATACTGAGTGACGAAAAAGTTATCACATAAAATGAAAAGACGTATGCTACATAAATTTCGTTAAACATACACAACTAAAAAAATATATAACAATTAATACATTAGTCGCGGTAGCATTTTTTTCGTTTTAATATTAAATAACATCATTTAAATGCATACAGGTATCAGCTGATGAATTCTAGAAGGTCAAAGACCCATGCCATTTGAAGGCGAATATAGGTAGTTTAAACGTTGTCAATCCGAACTACTCAAATAAAGAAAAAATCAAACAAAAACTGTACTTACGGCTAACAATTTAATGCATAATTTTATGCGCGAAATTAAAAACAAAGGAACCGCGCGCTGCGGGTGTGTGAAAACAAATTCAAGCGAAAAATTTACTTAAAATAATGAAGTTAAGGCATAATTCTCTATGCGGGAAGTGACAAGAAGTGGGACCGGGTGTCGAAATTATTATTTTTCTGGCACGTGCGACGTTTTGTAAGTCACTTCAGGTATGTAACCTATACATTATCAAGGCTGATTTATTTCTTGTCAATTTTTTACGCTATTTATTATGTTTGAAAAATGCATTTTTTATTTTCTTTTATTATTGTTTATTTTATTATTTTAACAAACATATATCAACTTGTATTAACTGCTGTGCTATTTAACGTGATAACCTATTCGCCACCCAGTATATATATACAACGTGTTCCAAAATTCAACGATAAGCCAACACCGGAGGATAGACCTGCCCCGGACTAATCGGGGAAAAAAAGAAAAAAATATATATCCCAATTATATTTTAAGTTATATAAAAAAAATGAAATTCTTCAGAAATTGAGACCGTTTATGATATTTTTCACTACCATGACCACAATTTTTTAAATAGTTTTTTCTTTTTTTTATAGGCAACCTGAATAGTACTGCTATCTACCACAATTCTTAAAAACTCCAGAATAACTCTTGTTTTATCACGAAAATTAATGAAACTTATTTTATTCCCTAAATTTTTTGAAGACTTTTACTTTTAACCAAATTTAACTTATCGTGGTGTAAAAAAAAAGTATGAACATTAGTATGGCAAGTTTTTTTAAAAATTGACGCAACTAACCAACATTCCAAAATGGTATAATACTCTAGGAAAACAAGTTATAAAAAATATGGGCCTATTATTATTATCTATTATCGTATGAATTTTTCAGTATGTCAAAAATTTGAATTGGCGCGTAACTGCAACGATGCAATGCAATAACTGCAACACAGTCTTCTTTAAGCGTCCACTCCATATTTAAAAATGAGTAAAATTCTAAAAAGTATACAGTTTTATTTTCATGAATAATTCGAAATTCGAATTCAATGAACTTTTTTGTGGCCAGCATTCTAAAAGAAAAGTTTTTACTGTGTTACAATACTTATGACCTGACTGTGTAGATACTGTTCGTCATCATAACCGTCGTCATCTCTTTTTAGTATTTTTATAACAAAATAAAACATCAACAAATCAATACGTTAATTAAAAAAAAGTAAGAAGTACACTTAAACTTTTTTTTTATATAGAAATAGGGTGACAAACGAGCACATAGTCCACCTGATGGTAAGTGGTTGCTGTGGCCCATAGACATCTACATCTATCTTCGTTTACGAATTAAAATGCAGATGCGTTGCCACCCGTGAGGACTAAGATAGAATGCTTCCTTTCCAGTAAAATAGGTCTTCGGTTCTCTACACTCACCATACGAAACACTGCAGCATTAAGCTGTTATTATTATTAACGCTGGTATTCTGTGAGAGCGCATTCCTTCCCCGGTCGAGCCGACCCATTCGTGCTACAACTATACTATTAATATAGCTGCAGCATGACTCTGCCACGTAATAAATGATTGTACGCTGAATAGCATTTTTAATTCCACTATTGCTGACTACAGATATCTTTTTTAAATTCTTTGTCAGTATCAGTTAACATTGTCAAACTGAGCATATTTCTCGCGTAAAGTAAGGAGTGAACTGTTTTGCCAGCATCTGCATTTCCATCCTATTATAATATGGAAGTCTTCAAGACTGAACAGAATTTTTATAAGCTAATTCCATGCACTTTGTTATCTTCCAAGTGTTATACTTACAATGAGATTATTATGAGACGTTGAGTTTAAAAAAGTCAATAATAAAAAGTTAACGGATCGTGGTGTTGAATAGGAGTGTTGTGTTCATGGCCGGCGAAATTCTTTTAAAATACTTGTATCCAAGATTTTCATTGTTCGAAAGAAAAAATTGATTTCCTTAATCAAATTTCTACTTAAAACCTTTTGAAACGAAGAATCAAACGATAAAAATGTAGTTTCTTTTTGGTAATTGGATAAGTTTCATTGTTTTACATTATGATTCCAGATCAAGTATAGATGTTAGTGTCTATGTAGCACAGTATGAACGCCCCATTTATGATATAACGTGCTCGTTTCTCACCATTACTTGTTTAAAAATGTTGATTTACGTACCAAATATTAATGATCCAGTTCTTAAATTACGCATGGGACTAGCTGTTGTAATAGTTTTCCTACACATTATCGACAGGATTTTTACAGGATAAAAATAACTAGAGTGATTTTGTAACGAAACACATCTGTTTAATTACAAAAAGTAATTGTTACGGCCAGCAGCTGCTTATCCCAGGAGTAGGGTCCCCCGCGGGCCCATAGACGGAGAACCTACTGGCAGATGTTGGTCGGGCCTGCTACAGGCCAAGGTGAAAAGTTTCTAATTACAATAACCAATTAGGGGGGAGCGTTACATTCTAATAAAGGGAGCTTACTTACCTCTATCCAAGGCGACTGGTCCTCAGGATTCGGTCAGGTCGCGTGTGGATGTATAGTGCTAGGAAAGTAAGGGTCAGTGATGTGTATCTGGGTGTGGCTGGTAGTGTTATTGACCTTATTAGACCGTTACCCTCTGCAGCAGTTCGGCCCTCAGCACCTCTCCAAACTACGGTCGTCTTCCGCAGTCACTTTCTTCGTTTTCTACGATGACAGTTCTTTAACTCTGCCGTACGATTAACTACCTTACAGAAGCCACTAACTCTCGCTTGTCATAAATCTTAACACGCGTGACCGGATCAAAGGTTACTACCGTTCCGCGTGGCAACAGTTATTTCTAGAACATCAAATGCCGCACTAGTAACTAATACAGTCGAATCCACTTATACGGACTCAGCGTTAAACCTAAAAGTCCCGGGTGACGCTCTCAGCAAAGAATACGCGCTACAATTCCCAGTCAGTATATTTACTTTACGCACCTATCATGACGAGCTCCCGACAAAATAGACCGCGTGCTATCTCTCGCCGTGATGAATTTGGACTCCTAATTTTTCTAGCGCGTTCTTGACACCCACCGTTCAACGCGCTCGGCCGAACTTCATCCCGTATCGTGCCGAGCCGAGTGCCATCTAACGTCGATGCTTGACATTAGCGCTTTTGCGCGAACAGTAATTTATAACTAGTCTCAGGTTTAAACTAGTTTGCTTCAATAATGATGTTCGGTGAAAAATATGTATGGAATTAAGCAAAAATAAATATCGCGAAGATTGTGGCGCATAGATAAGGCACTTCTTTCTTGAAAATATTATTCTTTTAACCCAAGACTATAAATAAAGTACGCTTTGTAGTAGACCGCATCTGT
This sequence comes from Parnassius glacialis, assembly GCA_033319125.1. NCBI lineage: Eukaryota > Metazoa > Arthropoda > Insecta > Lepidoptera > Papilionidae > Parnassius > Parnassius glacialis. The sequence continues at coordinate 35,363,641 of JAVANC010000027.1, forward strand.
ATAAGGAGCTAAAACTAAATATTTTAAAAGACTGAGAGACACTTCGCGTAGTTAAACAAAATCTCTTCCAAAGTTTAAACTACATAAGTTCACAAATACCACTGGGAGTAGGACTGCATGATAATTTAATTTTTTAGTTTTAGTTATTATTTCATTATAATATTTTAATATTGTATATATTTCACGTACTATAAGTACATATTTTATCATGCATATCATGACAATTTAAAAATATTAAAATAGTAATAAGTACTACTATTACTAATACTAATAATATATTGTAAGAAATTTTAATGTAAAGCTACAGGAAAAGGCTTTAATCCCATTTCTGATTTTAGAAACTATTCCACTTCTGATGTTAGAATTCATTCTCAAAATTATTTAAATAAAAGAATGTTACTCGTATAAGAATTTACTCTGAAGGTTAATTGTTAAAAATAATAAAAGTGTGAGAGCGGATGTTCAACTTGCTCTCTTGCTTACGCAATTGATCATTATCAGGAATAAGATAATGTACAGCACTACACATTCAGTATAGAGCAAATACAGTTCGACCAACCGTAATATGTACCAGACACAATCACACATTTATGTAACGAGAAGGACATAATTACATGATAACACCAAAGTATGCAAAGCAACAGCTACACTACTCCTCTCGATGTAACACAGGGCAGCCTCTCAGCAACAGGATCTTCCTTGCTTACACTAGAAGAACTACTACACGAATAGAAACACATCACTTGTCTTATATGGGCAGAATCTCAGTGTAGAAGTAATGTTTTAGCTCAACGGGCATAATAATGATATGAGACTCGTAGAATTACAGACTGTTCCTCTTAGTTGGTTTATACTGCTAAAACAAGTGGGAGATTACCATTCTACCTTCATTTGTTTATATTTTCTTTTATTTTTTTACCCTCATTCCCTACAATACAATAATTATGTGCTGATGGACCGGGCACAGTCAAGGATATTTTTAGTCGACATTACCATTCCGTATGACAAAAACCTCGTAAAAGCCGAAACAGATAAGAAACAGTAACAGTGGTAGAGCAAAGCGGTAGCTTTTGCTGTCGCACGCATGGACCAGCTCGAACCGGGGTGGTACCACGAACTCACAGAATACTAGCGTGAAGTAGAGATTTACCTCTGCGTTGCGCTTAGTGAGTGTAGGTGGCCGGAGGCCCAATTCCCCCACCCCCCCATCAACATGGTAGTGGAATTAAATAAAAGACTACCCCAGGAGGGTACCAGCACCCCTGGAGAATCCCTCGCTGAGCATCCACGACCAAACAACTTCACTCCTGAGCGTGGGTGCTCAGGCTGCACCGCGTATTCTGGGGGGAGGGGGGGGGGGTAAAATTCCGCTCGCGACTAATGCTGCTCGGGGCAAGCGGAGCAATACAACCAAGGCGACCCCTGTCACGCTATCCGTGAATTTTTGCAACATCAGGGGACTTCATTCCAACCTTAACGCTGTCCATTACCATCTAGAGACGGCGAAGCCGGCCTTGCTTTTTTTAACTGAGACTCAGGTGTATTCTCCGGCTGATACTTCATATCTCTTCTGCCCGGGGTACAAATTGGAACACTAATTTATGCCCCGGGCTGGATTTTGCGTATACGTCAGAGAGGACATCTGTTTTCGACGCCTCGGCAGTCTTGAAGGTACGGACCTGTCCATCCTATGGCTGCGCGTAGACAGCGACGACCATCCCCGCGTCTACGGGTGCCTCTATAGGTCCCATAGCGGTAATGCCGACACAGACTGACTCATCGACCACGTCCAAATGGCTGCAGACTCCGTGCTACAACAGGTCCCATCCGCAGAGATCGTGATACTCGGTGATTTCACATGTGGAAGACCATGTACCTTCCCTGTTGGACCTTCTGCTGACCTCTCATCCGGATGGATATCAAGTCTCCGTCGTTGCCCCTCTGGGCTCTTCGGACCATTGTCTGCAGAGCCACTCACGCTCCAATCGCAGTTGCGATCTGCAGCTTGCCGCCGTTTTTGGCACTATAGATCAGCTGATTGGGACGGGATGCGGTCTTTTTTTGCATCCTACCCTTGGGGGCGGGTTTGCTTCTCGCCGGAAGATCCCAGCGTTGTTGCCGATTCTGTTGCTGATGTGGTACTTCAGGGTATGGAACTTTTTATTCCATCCTCTGTGGTGCCCATCGGAGGCAGATCCCAGCCATGGTTTGGTCGCTCCTGTAAAATAGCATCACGCTATAAGCAGGAGTGCTACCGGGCCTGGGCTGACGCATCAACGTCTCGGGATGTAAACACCAGCGCACTTAAAAAGAAGTATAATTCCGCCTCCAGGTCCTTCAAAAGCGTCATTGCCAAGGCAAGGTCTGAGCACATCTGCAGAATTGGTGAGAAGCTAGTTCGCCTTCCTTTGGGAACCCGTGCATGCTGGTTTCTCGCCAAGGGTGTCCAAGGGAACTTCTGTCAGCCATCTCTTCCATCTCTGCACAGAGAGGACGACTCACTGGCCCATGCCGCAAAGGAGAAAGCCGATCTGTTGAGCTCTCTTTTGCGTCCAACTCGACTCTAGATGACGGGGGGAACACACCGCCGACCATCCCGCGATGTGAGTGCTCCATGCCGGATGTGCGATTTATACAGCGCTCGGTTCACAAAGCACTCTTCTCCCTGGACGTCAGCAAGTCGAGTGGGCCCGATGGAGTCCCTCCCATTGTGCTGAAGACGTGTGCTCTGAAGTTAGCACCGGATTAACGCGTCTTTTCCGGTACTCCTACTCCCAAGGCGTAGTCCCGAATTCATGGAAGACAGCTTTGGTCCACCCGATCCCTAAAAAAGGCGACCGCTCAGACCTATCCAACTAAAGGCCTATCGCCATCACCTCCTTATTCTCCAAAATAATGGAAGCCATTATAAACTGCCAGCTTATGAGGTACCTTGAGGATCACCAGCTGATTAGTGACCGCCAGTACGGTTTTCGTCGGGTTCAAGCAGCTGGTGATCTTCTAGTCTACTTAACTCATAGATGGGCGGAGGCAGTAGAGTTCAAGGGGGAGGCATTTGCCGTTAGTTTGGTCATAGCGAAGGCCTTCGATCGGGTCTGGCATAAAGCGCTTCTTTCGAAGCTTCCTTCCTATGGGCTTCCCGAGAAATTGTGCAAATGGATCACCAGTTTCCTTGCTGATCGGAGCATCAAGGTCGTAGTAGACGGTGCATGCTCTGATTTCAAGCCTATCAACGCTGGTGTTCCACAAGGCTGCGTGCTATCACATATCAGTATCAGATGACAGCACTGGTGATGCCTTATATACCGGCCGTGCCAATATTTCTCGGGGAAACGTCGCCGAGTACCGGGACAAACTTGTGTCTGAAGTCGAGTCTTTGCTTAACAAAGTCTCGGATTGGGGCCGACTAAATCTAGTCCAGTTCGACCCCAGAAGACATAAGTTTGCTCGTATACCGCTAAAAAGAACCCCTTTGTCGTATCTCCTCAGTTTCAAGGCACTCCCCTTGCTGCCTCAGCCAGTATCGGAATCCTTGGCGTCGACATATCGAATAGTGTGCAGTTTCATGGTCACTTGGAAGGGAAGGCCAAATTGGCCTCTAAAAAGCTTGGCGTGCTCAGTAGAGCGAGACAGTATTTCATGCCGGCACATCGCTTGCAACTTTACAAAGCGTAAGTTCGACCCCACATGGAATACTGTTCTCATCTCTGGGCCGGGGTACCCCAGTGCCAGCTCCTTCCACTTGAACGTATCCAGTGCAGAGCGGTTCGAATCGTCGACAACAGAGTTCTTTCTGATCGGCTCGATACACTGGCACTTCGTAGAGATGTTGCATCTCTTTGCGTATTTTATCGCATCTATCACGGGGAGTGCTCTGAGGAATTGTTCGGACTAATTCCAGCCGCTCAATTTCACCATCGCACATAGCGACAAAACTTGCGTTACCATCCATACCATCTGGATGATTGGCAGTCCACCACTGTCCGATTTAGAAGAAGTTTTCTCCCTCGCACAATTTCCTTGTGTAATCAATTAGCACCAGCGAATTTTCCAGACTGATACGACTTAGGAACCTTCAAGAAAAGAGCTTACACCTTTCCAAAAGGCCGACAACGCATCTGCAATTCCCCTGGTGTTGCGGTTGTTCATGGGCGGCGGTAGTTACTTACCATCAGGTGAACCGCATGCTCGTTTGCCCCCTATTCTATAAAAAAAAACATGTGGGGTGGTCTGCCGACCGAAATCATTCCTGTAGTTGTCTCTGCGGACGGGCTAATCTCGGTCAGCCTCTCGGGTCATCTGAGGCGATTGGGACCACCAGGCTCAAATTTAGAAGGCAGTGCTCCTCGATACCACTACGCATTGTTCGTCGGTTTCTTTTCCTTTCCGCCTTACTCTCGTCCGTTTGGTCTTCCCTAGCGAGGGCTTCCATCTGATTGGGCTTTTACTTATTTATGTAGTATAGTGTATACTCCATGTAACGTCCTTCTATTTAACGACAAACTCCCTAAAGCGTCGAAATCACTCGGCTTTGGTTTGTTCAGCTTGTCTTCCATACAATGATACACTCTATATAGCATTACACCCACTCTCAATAACGCAACAATTAAATAATAAACAGTAAACTACACAGCTCTGCACGTTCTTTTGTTATTTTGTCGCGTTATTATCCTAGCCTGTATTAAACTCGACCGTCGACATCATACATACCTAACGTGACCATTTTTTTTGTCAAAGCGGGACGTCTCTTACGGAGTTATGGTAAATAAAAGTTTTTGGTGGTTTACAAGTTTTTTTTAATTATGGAAAGTAATAACAATAACAAAAAATAATCAAAGCACTTATAAAAATAATAAAGTAGGTTGCATGATTTACTAAGCACTAGTAATGGCGTGACTTCTACATAGTATTTTTGTATTTGTCGGCTGAACAAATTAGTTTTAAAATATCGGGTCTGGTTTTTAGATACATATCAAGCTCAGTACAGGATTTATTTATATTTATTTTTGTAATTAAAATGGCTTTCACTACTGCTACACTTAACGAAGTTTTATCACTGGCGTATTATTTCCTGGCAGACACATAATGTACTCAATAATTGTACAAAAGTTCGTTAAGTGGAGATTTTCACCGCGGTTTTCACCAGCAATATTCTCATCATTCCAGCCAGTGATTTTTTCATCTGTCGCAAAGTTGGAAATAAGCGAAAACTCATCAAGGACTTTTGTATCTTGGCTGCTGCTAATAAACCCTTGAGTGATCAGCAAATCCATTACTTTTTGTACCTAATCCCAAGTAGGTGCTTTTGTTAAATTTGCCCATTCAAACAATTTTAGTTCTGTGTTGAATTGATACCACTGCTCCAAATATTCTTTGCCTGTCCTATAAAACTCAGCCGCTGCAGTTTTAACAATCTGCTGGTCAACAGCAATTTCAGTTCCTTGTAATTTTTCAAGTAGGTTACGGACGGTGTGAGGAAGGAAAGTTGTGCTCTCTTTGAGTGTCAGGTTATCTCGGAGACGATTAATTTTCTTCGCAGAATCAATTGCAGACACGTTTTGCCCTTCAATTTTTAACATAGCTTCATGAAATGTTGCTGCTTGTGCGTGCAAAAAATATAACCACAACTCTGAGCTGGGATTTTCGAAAAACCGTTTTAAAATATTTGGGCATTTGTCGATTCTTAGAAAGTAGCTTTTTAAAGGCTGAAACATTTTTAGAACTCCCAGAAGCCCAGCAGTTTGTGATACTCTGTGTCAGTTGAATAACTAAACTCATTTAAAGTTTCAACTCGAACGCTGTAGATATAGAAAAATGAATAAATTTTCACAATTATGCATTTAAAGTCAACAGGTAGACAATCAGCGGCAGTTTTGATCTCATTATGGACTATGTGGGCTCCACATCCAATCCCAATGAATGTTCAGTGAATGGTTCAATTTTGCGTAAACATTATTACTCCCTTTTTTTATATGTTAAGGGTGACAAACGAGCACACAGTCCACCTGATGGTAAGTGGTTGCTGCGGCCCATAGACATCTACATCTATCCTCGTTTGCGAATCAAAATGCAGATGCGTTGTCACCCGTGAGGACTAAGATGGAATGCCTCATTTCCAGCAAAAAGGGCTTCCGGCCACCTGCACTCACCAAGCGAAACGCATTTTCTATTCTTTCCTCCAAAATTGTAGTTCGTGTTGTCTCCACAAAATGCCGCAATTTTTTTATTCAAATCATTGCAAGATAATATTTCCTTTAAACAATCGACAATTATATCCGATGTTTCGCTTGGCTGCTCCCGAAACTCTAAAACCTTGACTTTTACACCTTCGCATGGTAAAAAATAGCGAATCAAAACTGGGAATAATATTATGAGCGATGGTTTGAAGCATCCGTTAATAAAGTTATGCAGTGGTCTTCGCAAAGATGCTTTTTCAATTCATCGGCTGCCATGGGTGACAGCACAATTACAACAATAGCTGAAGATTTTGTATGAGCACATTTAAATTTTTGCTCAAAACATGCTTGAATTAAATTAGACTTTAAATGTTTTTCAATGTCACTGGCACCACCATGTCCAACACTAAAATCAGTACGACACTTTTTACACGTAACATCTGCTGTATTATCACTTCTTTGTTTTATAAATGGATACTTGTGTTGCAAAGTAATATTAAAGGAGCACTTGCGTTTAGGCATTATTGTTATGTTACAATCACACACGTACATAAGTCTACTCTTAGTTTCGTTCGACTTGAACTAAAACAAAACTTGCAGTCATCGGTGGAACAGTGAGTGAGAACCGGCGAGTGGGATCTATTTAACCTACTCGATCCTACTGTCGCGTGTCAGCGCGGCGCTCCTCCACAGTCGCGGCGAGCCTCGCGTTGCTAGCGGGTAAAATACATTTTGATTTATAGTTAGGTCTGTTTGCGAAAGCGGGACCATTTTGCCCTTGCTGGGGACAACGGTACAGACAGCCTGAAAGCGGGACTGTCCCGCACAAAGTGGGACGTGTGGTCACGTTATACATACCAAACTCTCTAAGAAATCCGTTGTTTTGTTCACAAATTGGGATTGCTTGCACGTGTAGACTGTTGTTAGTAGGAGTTATGGATTAATGTATACGTTATCATATTCTTAGCTGCTCACAGACTTTCAATATGTAAAAATGGCAAGTAAAAGATAATCACTGTGTATTGACGATAAAGTCTTACTGATATGCGCAATAGAGGTGGGAGAGAAGATAAGTGATGCTGGTAGACGCTTTGGATTAAATCGCTCTATCGTGACCACAATATGGCAAAATAAAGAAAAAATTCTACAAGCAGAGAAGGTTGGAAAATCTTCCAAAAAATTAAAGAAACCTACATACGAAGATTTGGATCAAGCGGTACTATCATGCTTTCACCGACAGCGCCTATCTCGGGACCGATCGTAAAAGCTAAGACGGAGAAGTTTACTGAATAACTTGGTTTAACATCTTTCAAATCATCAGAAGGATGGCTCGGAAAATTCAAACAAACTCATCGTATCAACTATGGTAAAATTAGTGGAGAAGCAGGAAGTGTTGATACAAATGTTACTTATACTAATATTACTAACATTGGTCTGAAATAAACTTTTTCTTTTTCTGATACAGATTTTTCTTCGTTCCATTTAACGACAACTCTTTATACTCGTAGCGTCAAAATATACACAGTCCCCTGAGTGTCGTTATATAGAGTTTACACTGTATTTGTTCATGTTAGTATATTTAATATATATTTATGTATATTTATCATTTACTCTTATATATCTATTCAACCCAACCAGATGAGAATACTTTATAAATACTATATAATATACTTGGAAATATGCAATAATTATGTACACGTATTATGTACATAAAAAAACATACGTGAATGTCGTGGAACACACGGTTGGAACGAAGTTCCTTTTTTAGTATATTATTGATTAACATTTATTTATTTATTTATTGATATGACACCAACAGTGCACACATTATTACATTTAATTGATAGTGGGCTTAATCTAGTGTGTGTGTGTGATGATGAATATATATATATAGATTATATATATATACACATATATATATATATACTTAGGCGGACTATGCAATTAATAACATTCTACCTAGCAATCATCCATAATAAAATAGATAGCCCGACGATATTAAGTAGAGTGGAGTTATTGGCTCCGAAGCGGCTGGGCTATGATGGTGAAGGGCCGGTGGCACCGCGGCGGCGGCCTCGTCTTCTGCGGCGGCTGCCGGCGCGCACTAGGTGCGGCGCTCACGCGCCCACTACTCGCGCTATACGGCTTATTGGAGATATGCTCGCACATGATTATGAGACTGACTTATTTGCTGATAGCTTTAGACAACTATGTAATAAAGCCCTTCTATTTTTGACATCCAATTTTGACATATTTTAATATATTAATTTAATCTTAGGTTAGTTAATTTGATAATTATATTTTGTTTACTCTATTTGACATAATATAATCTATTTGGCATGTATTTTTTAATCTATTTGGCATGTATTTTTTATTTTATTTGGACATGTATCTTAATCAATTACTTATTATTTAAAAGTGTAATTTGTAAATTAGCATGCTGACGTTTTGGGACATACTGTAAGCCAGCATGTACACTGTTTAAAATTAATATATATATTATATTATAGATTAAGCCCACTAGGCCCACTATAGTTGACACAGCATTACAAAATACTATACAAATTAAGATAGGGCAGAGCTCTGTTCTGGATTAAGGAGTGTGTAACAGTTTTGTTATTGGACGACGAGGGATATTGTATGGTACATTTATGGAGAAATATTGTAGTAGTTCATAGCAGGCAGTCCGTCCGTTTACTATTTTATATAATACCAACAGATCATGAATTTTCTCCTACTATTCAGGAAAGGTATTTAAAAAAATGCCAATCGTTGTTCGTATGGACACCTATGTGAAGATTCACTACTTATGAAGACAAGATGTCTTGTAAAAGCTCTCTGAATACCTTCTATTCTTTGGGAGTGCACAGCGTATGTTGGGTTCCATATTGTACTCGCATATTCCAGTTGGCTCCTTACTAGAGTGTTAAAAAGTAAGATTTTAGCACCTTGCCAAGAGGTGTGAGCGCCGTGCCTCGGCAGAATTGGAGGTGCTAATTTGGGCCCGCTTATGCTTTTGGCCAAATCATGAAACGGTGCCGGGCCTGGGCGTCTCCCGTTAATTGACGCCCATTTAATGGATGATGGAAAGGAATAGACTGCGTAAAGGGCCGCTGCCTGGGGGTCGCCGGGGCGCGTCTGGAGCTGGCGCTGGACGCGACAGCATGCGGGCCGCCAGCCGAGCGCAAGGTGCTGCACGACCATCTAGCAGCCCCTCGCATCCATCATCCCCACCAGCTGGCTTGGTGTTGGCAGGGTCTTCGCGGGCCCAGCAATCAGCACCCGCCACTGGTGGAGTACGCCGCATGCGTTGATCAATGCAGATGAACAGCAACGCATTGCGGGCGTATTTTAGGGCGAAAGGGGGAGAAATTGGAGGTTTTGCATATCGGGCTAGGATGCATCGACTTTTTGCTGAGCTGGAGCCATCTATAACCGTCACCGAGCAAAACCTGGCAGACCGAGTTCGGTATATCTTGCGCTCAAACATATTCGATAGCACCGAACTCGAACGGCTACGACGCGAGGCTGTTCCCTCATCGGATGAAAATGCTACGGCTGAGGATGCGGCGCCACAAGTTGCAGAGCAACCAGCACACGTGGATGCCGCCGTAAACCTTTCAGTTGTGTTTGGTTCAGACGATGATGGAACAGTCTCCCAGGAACTAGAACTAGAGCAAATGAGGAGTATATTGGAAGAGGCTATTTTGGAAACGCGTAGTATGCCTCTCGAAAATCGACCGCGACTCCCGCGCATGCCCCTGAGCAAGCGTAATCGGGCTGTCGTGAGGGCTCAACCCAATGCTGGTGACCTATTTGGAAGCTAGCCGGGATCTTTGCGAGACGGACTCAATTCTTTTTGGCACCGCACTGGCAGTTTGCCGCATTATTGGCGCCAAAGTTCCCACGGCTGGACGCGCTACTAGACAAAGTAGCGCCATCCCAGCCTGGAGAAGAAGGATTTAAAACCGTGTCGCAAAGGCAAGGGCCCTCATCGGCAGACTAATAAGCTTCAGGTCGGGCAATAATAGGCCGAGAATTGTGCGCACCGTCAGGATGACGTTTGCTGGGACAAATATCAGTTTACCAATGTACCAATGGTACGAGGAACGGGCCCAGCACCGAATCAGGCCGACACTATCGCATTCTGGCGCGGCCTGTGGTCAGAGCCCGTAAACCACAGCGAGGGCCCTTGGACGGAAGTTGTGGCGAGTCAGTGTGCGAATGTTACGCCCATGGACCCCGTCATCATAACGCTGGATGACGTAGCTGAGGCGATCCGTAGAGCCCCGAACTGGAAAAGTCCGGGGCTCGACGGGCTGCATCACTACTGGCTGAAGGGGTTCGTGGTGTGTCACGCTGTACTCGCCCGACAGTTTCAAGAGGCTCTCGACCAGAAGTCGCTCCCGAGCCTCTTCACTACTGGGATCACTCATTTGGTTCCTAAAGATCAGGATACCACAGACCCGAGCAAATACCGCCCCATAACGTGTCTACCCACGATATACAAGACACTAACATCCATTTTGAGCGCGAGAATCACTCGTCATCTGAACTCAAATCAGGTGATGTCGCGCGCTCAGAATGGATGTAGGGGCGGTGGTCGTGGAACCAAGGAACCACTCCTCATTGACGCGGTCATTGGCAAGGTGGTTAAACGCAACCGTCGGAACCTCTCCGCCGCCTGGATAGACTACAAAAAGGCTTTCGACTCGGTGCCTCATACATGGCTTAAGAGGGTCCTCGAGCTGTACAAGGTTGATTGTACAGTTCGAGACTTCCTCGGGCAATGCATGGGGCAGTGGAGTACGATCCTTTGTCATCTAGGTGAGCGGATGACGGCTGCGGAGAACCACATAAGGATAAGAAGGGGTATCTTCCAGGGCGATTGTTTGAGTCCAATCTGGTATTGCCTCTCTCTGAACCCTCTCAGTACCTTACTGGAGGGTTCCGGGAGGGGATTTCAGCTTCGGAGAGGAGGTACAAAAGTGACCCACCTTTTCTATATGGATGATCTCAAATTATTCGCCTCCAGTCGCTCCCACCTTATGGAGTTGCTAAACATAACTTGTGATTTTAGCAATTCTATAGGAATGGAGCTGGGGACGGATAAGTGTGCGATCCTCCATGTCGAAAGGGGAAGGGTTGCTAACTCTGAGGGCATAGACTTATCTATGCCCATCAGCATAAGAACCCTTTCCGAGGCTGAAACATACCGATACCTGGGTGTGTCACAGAACATCGGTGTAGATGAGGCGGGTATGAAACGGTCAGTTTGCGATGTGTTTTATGCACGCTTGACCAAAGTGCTTAATAGCCTTTTGTCCGGTGTGAATAAGACGCACGCATATAACGGTTGGATCATGCCTGTTCTCATGTATACCTTTGGCGTACTCAGGTGGACTCAGACCGAACTGAACGCTCTGGACAGAAAAGTCCGCACTATAAGGACGTCCCACAGGATGCATCATCCGAGATCGTCAGTAATGAGGCTGTACTTGCCGCGGAAGCATGGTGGGCGCGGCTTTTTAAGCGCGCTTACCATGCATAATCGCGAAGTGTGCAGCCTCCGTAATTACTTTCTAACGAGAGCGAATGATCCATACTATAGGGACGTTATTTCTTGTGATAAAGGACTTACCCCTCTATCCTTAGCCAACGAGCAATGGCAAGACCCGGCAGTACAGAGCATTTCCGACCGAGAGACCGTATGGAAGGAGAAAGAGCTCCACGGGAGGTTCTACAAGGCCCTTCATGAGCCTTTCGTAGACACAGTCGCCTCCCTCCACTGGCTACGTTTCGGTGACCTCTTTGGGGAAACTGAGGGCTTTGTCTGTGCAATACAGGATCAGGTTATTAAGACCAACAATTATCGGAGATACATCCTAAAGGATGGCACCGTCGACATCTGTCGAGCTTGTCGCCATCCCGGTGAGTCACTTAGGCATGTCATCTCTGGTTGTTCGGCGCTTTCTAACTCTGAGTATTTGCACAGACACAACCTGGTAGCCAGGATTCTACACCAGGAGCTCGCTCTGAAATACGGTCTCGTGGATCGGAAACTGCCATATTATAAGTACTTGCCGGAAGCCGTGCTCGAAAATGACCGCGCCAGGCTCTACTGGGACCGGGCCATCATCACAGATAGGACTATTCTTGCGAATAAGCCTGATATTGTGCTGATGGACCGGGCACAGTCAAGGATATTTTTGGTCGACATTACCATTCCTTATGACGAGAACCTCGTGAAAGCCGAAACAGATAAGCTGACAAAATATCTGGACCTGGCTCACGAGGTGACCGACATGTGGGGTGGTCTGCCGGCCGAAATTATTCCTGTGGTCGTTTCTGCGAACGGGTTAATCCCAGTTAGCCTCTGGGGTCATCTGAGGCGACTGGGACTCCGTGACGGACCGCTCCAAGCTCAAATGCAGAAGGCGGTGCTCCTCGATACCACCCGCATCGTCCGCCGGTTTCTTTCCCTTTCCCCCTAGTCCTCGGCCGTTTGGTCTCCCCTGCCGAGGGCTTCCATCTGGTTGGGTTTTTATATATTTATGTAATTTTTATGTACTTATTTTATTTTATTGATATTTATGTAAGTTTATCATTTTCATTTTCAATTATATATTTATACAACCCAACCAGATGAGAAAACTATACAAATACCCCATAATAATAATAATAATAGCGAGCCTCTTCACTACTGGGATCACTCATTTGGTTCCTAAAGACCGGGATTCCACAGACCCGAGCAAGTACCACCTCATAACGTGTCTATCTACCATATACAAGACAGTTACATCCATTTTGAGCGCGAGAATGACTCGTCACCTGAACTCAAATGAGGTGATGTCGCGCGCTCAGAATGGATGTCGGGGCGGTGGTCGTGGAACCAAGGAACCACTCCTCATTGACGCGGTCAATGGCAAGGTGGTTAAACGCAACCATCGGAACCTCTCCGCCGCCTGGATAGACTACAAAAAGGCTTTCGACTCGGTGCCTCATACATGGCTTAAGAGGGTCCTCGAGCTGTACAAAGTTGAATGTACGGTTCGAGACTTCCTCGGGCAGTGTATGGGTCAGTGGAGTACGATCCTTTGTCATCTAGGCCAGCGGATGACGGCTGCGGAGAACCACATAAGGATAAGAAGGAGTATCTTCCAGGGCGATTGTTTGAGTCCAATCTGGTTCTGCCTCTCTCTGAACCCTCTCAGTACCTTACTGGAGAGCTCCGGGAGAGGATTTCAGATTCGGAAAGGAGGTACAAAAGTGACCCACCTTTTCTACATGGATGATCTCAAGTTATTCGCCTCCAGTCGCTCCCATCTTATGGAATTGCTAAACATCACGTGTGATTTTAGCAATTCTATTGGAATGGAGCTGGGGACGGATAAGTGTGCGATCCTCCATGTTGAAAAGGGAAGGGTTGCTAACTCTGAGGACATAGACTTATCTATACCCATCAACATAAAGACCCTTTCCGAGGCTGAAACATACCGATACCTGGGTATGTCACAGAACATCGGTGTAGATGAGGCGGGTATGAAACAGTCAGTTTGCGATTTGTTTTATGCACGCTTGACCAAAGTGCTTATCAGCCTTTTGTCCGGTGTGAATAAGACGCACGCATATAACGGTTGGATCATGCCTGTTCTTATGTATACTTTTGGCATACGCAGGTGGACTCAGACCGAACTGAACGCTCTGGACAGAAAAGTTCGCACTATAATGACGTTCCACAAGATGCATCATCCGAGATCGTCAGTAATGAGGCTGTACTTGCCGCGGAAACATGGTGGGCGCGGCTTTTTAAGCGCGCTTACCATGCATAATCGCGAAGTGTGCAGCCTCTGTAATTACTTTCTGACGAGAGCGGATGATCCATACTATAGGGACGTTATTTCCCGTGATAAAGGACTAACCCCTCTATCATTAGCCAACGAGCAATTGCAAGACCCGTCAGTACAGGGCATTTCCGACCGAAAGACCGTATGGAAGGAGAAGGAGCTCCACGGGAGGTTCTACAAGGCTCTACATGAGCCTTTTGTAGACACAGTCGCCTCCCTCCACTGGCTACGTTTCGGTGACCTCTTTGGGGAAACCGAGGGTTTTGTCTGTGCGATACAGGATCAGGTTATTAAGACCAACAATCATCGGAGATACATCCTAAAGGATGGCACCGTTGACGTCTGTCGAGCTTGTCGCCATCCCGGTGAGTCACTTTGGCATGTTATCTCCGGTTGTTCAGCGCTTTCTAACTCTGAGTATTTGCACAGGCACAACTTAGTAGCCAGGATTCTACACCAGGAGCTCGCTCTGAAATACGGTCTCGTGGATCGCAAACTGCCGTATTATAAGTACTTGCCGGAAGCCGTGCTCGAAAATGACCGCGCCAGGCTCTACTGGGACCGGGCCATCATCACAGACAGGACTATTCTTGCGAATAAGCCTGATATTGTGCTGATGGACCGGGCCCAGTCAAGGATATTTTTGGTCGACATTACCATTCCTTATGACGAGAACCTCGTGAAAGCCGAAACAGATAAGCTTACTAAATATCTGGACCTGGCTCACGAGGTGACCGACATGTGGGGTGGATTGCCGGCCGAAATTATACCTGTAGTCGTCTCTGCGAATGGGTTAATTCCAGTCAGCCTCAGCCATTTGTTGCTGTGGATTTTTGGTTCGGGCATTTATTGCTGTGCCAAAATATAATTTATTTATCACGACAAGTATAACTAAAATTATATTAAAAATGGATCAAGATTTAATTGAATGGGGTTGTTGTTCTTTAGGGTTTGAAGATAATATTTATAAGCTTTGCAACACATGTAACAAGGCATATCATCTTAAATGTCTAACCAATAATGACGATAATTTGAAAGCGTTAAAACACGCTACTGACTGGATCGGTCCATGTTGCATTAGACCTCTCCACGCGACTGGCAATAAGGATAACACACCAGTAAAATGTGACCCTAATATTACAGTACGAGCCTCCAAAAGACAGGCATTGTCATCCCCCCCGGAAATCGAAGGCCCTGTAACACGTACAGAGGTGCGTAACATTATGGAGGAAATTATTCAAAAGCATATATCAGACCTTATGGTTCAGATGACCAAAAGCGTGGGTTCCATTCTAGATACTGAACTTAAAACATTTCGGGAAGAAATTTGTGACATGAAGCAGAAAATGGATGATATGAATAGAAAATGTGAAGATATTCAAAATAAAAATACTAAGTCTCTGGAAGATACTAAGAGTCTGATTGAAACAA
Source organism: Parnassius glacialis (assembly GCA_033319125.1). Classification (NCBI taxonomy): domain Eukaryota; kingdom Metazoa; phylum Arthropoda; class Insecta; order Lepidoptera; family Papilionidae; genus Parnassius; species Parnassius glacialis. Next base: position 35,379,095 of record JAVANC010000027.1, read on the forward strand.
ATGCCAAATTGCAGAGTACTATAAAATATCTTGAGACACGCATGAACAACCTTGAGCAGAACGCCCGCAGCAGCAACGTCGAAATTCAATGCTTGCTAGAGAAGAAGTCAGAAAATCTTTTCACGGTGTTCAACAACATTTGCAGTATAGTAAAGTGTGACATCAAAACTGAACAGATAAATCGAATAACAAGAATTGCCAAACTCAATCCGAATAATGATCGTTCTCGTTCGGTGATAGTTGAATTTAATAACACTAGAGTACGAGATAGCTTCTTAGCAGCCACAATCAAATTTAAGAAAGCTAACCCGGATAACAAGTTGAACTCTAGTCACCTTGGTTTTAATAGTTTTAAGACTCCGGTATACGTAACAGAGCACTTGTCAGCTGCAAATAAAGAATTGCATTCGGCGGCGAGGAAGACTGCAAAAGAAAAAGGGTTTAAATTTGTTTGGGTGAGAGGTGGAGGTATATTTCTAAGAAAAAGTGAAAATTCAGGCTTTATTCTAATTAAAAATTTTGATTCATTGTCAAAACTAGAGTAATTCGCTAATTATTTCTCTTAGTTAATCATAAGTTAAAATATAATGTCATCTACTAATATTAATTCGTTTGTAATTTATTACCAGAATATTAGAGGTCTTAGGACCAAAACACAAACATTTTATCGTAAGTTAGCAACTAGTGACTATGATATAATAGTCTTAACAGAGACGTGGTTAAACAGCAGTGTATTGAGCTCCGAACTATTTGATAACCGTTACACAGTATTCAGAAGGGATAGAGAAACGTCAGGGTTTCATGGTGGCAAAAATGGAGGTGGGGTTCTGGTTGCGGTCAAAAAAAGCTTATCTTCTGACTGTATAAATGAATGGAATAGTGCATGTGAAGATCTTTGGATTGTGATAAATCTGCCTTTTTCAGTAGTTAAAAAGATCGCACTTTGCGCCGTTTACCTCCCGCCACCAATTCAACGTAGCATGTTAGAACATTTTGTTAATAACTGTAATGCGGTTCTTGAGAATTTTGACGGACATCTGTGTATTATTGGCGACTTTAATATGAGTAATATAGATTGGACGCAGGTTAATCACAACTCAAGCTACTGCACCACCAGTCTTTGTCAAACATTAATAGATTTTACTTTTGTTAATAATCTAAAACAAATTAACTGTATAAATAACTCTAGAGATAAAATATTGGATCTAGTTTTTACAGATATTGATAACTGTACTGTCTCCTGCTTATGATGTTTTATCCAACGTCGATCCACAACATCCACCTATATGCACTTATATCGCATCTGATGAAACAGATAAACTAACGCCTAATATGAGTGTTCTTAAGTATAATTTTTATAAGGCTGATTACGAGGCAATAAATAAGTATCTTTGTAGTTTGGATTGGGACTCAATCTTCTCTCTATGCACTGACGTGAATAGGATGTTAGAAATATTTTATGATACTATAAATGAAGTCATTATAAAATTTGTTCCAATTAAAAATGTTAATTGCCCTAAACGTCACCCCCCATGGTTTAATAAAGTGCTGATTGCAAGACTAAAGGAAAAAAATAAAATTCGGCTTAAGTATAAAAAATATAGTAACCCTTTAGACGAAATTGAACTACAAATTTTAAGTGAAAGATGCGATAAGTTAGCTAAAGAGTGTTATAATAATTATATTGTTAACATAGAGAAAACGATTAGGCAAAATTCAAAATACTTTTGGTCATTTATCAAAAGCAAACGTGGAGGGTCTAGTGCCTATCCCAGGTCTGTCACAGATGGTATTACTATAGCAAACAATGGCCAAAGCATTTGTGAATTGTTTGCTGTAACTTATTCAAGGGTCTATGGTGATAATCCAAACGAAGGACCCCATTCTGTATTTGAAAGTCTTAGAATCATTGATAATGGGAGTTCATGTTTTTCCAGTCTTACCGTTGATCTCAATGTTATTTTTAAGAAACTCAAAACTTTAGATATTACCAAAGGTACTGGTGCCGATGGATTAGCGCCAATATTTCTTAAATATTATGCTGATAGTTTAGCTTTTCCTTTGTGTAAAATTATAAATGAGTCATTTATTACTGGAGTGTTTCCAGATCTGTGGAAGCTTGCAAATGTAGTACCAGTCTTTAAATCAGGTGATATTGGTATTGTTTCGAATTATCGGCCAATCTCGATACTTTCTACATTAGCCAAGCTTCTTGAATCAATCGTTTGTCCTTATATTCAAACCTATTTCCGACAATTTATGACTGACTCTCAGCACAGTTTCGTGAAAAATAGATCAACTTTAACTAATCTTGTAACTTTTGTCGAAGATCTTGTAGATGCCATTGACAATAGAAATCAAGTTGATGTTATCTATACCGATTTTAGCAAGGCATTCGACAAAGTTTCACATTCAATTTTGCTAAGAAAATTAAGCTCCTATGGATTCACAGGAAAGATTTGGGATTGGTTTAAGTCTTATTTAAGTAACCGTTCCTTCTATGTAGTCTTGGATGTGTTTAACTCTGATACTTACGATATAACAACTGGTGTGCCGCAAGGATCACATCTTGGGCCCATACTTTTTAACATCTTTATTAACGATATAACTGATAGTTTTATTTACTCTAAACCTTATCTTTATGCAGACGATTTAAAGATTTCTCGTAAAATTGTTGATGATTCCGATGTAGTACTATTGCAATCTCATTTAAATAGGCTGTCACACTGATGTAAAAATAACACAATGGACCTAAATGTAAATAAATGTTTCCATATTAAATTTTGTCGAAATCGTAACTTTATAAGCTCGCATTATATAATAGATGATTCTACTTTAAGTGAAGTAGATACTGTTTTAGACTTAGGGGTAGTGTTTGACCGCAAATTGATATTTATTCCACATTATGATCATATTGTCAAGAAAGCATCGAAAATGTTAGGATTTATTATAAGAAACGGTAAAATTTTTTGCAGTTATCAAACAAAATAAATATTATATAATGCCTTTATTCGTAGCACTCTTGAGTATTGTAGCGTAGTATGGAGACCGCACTATGCTACCCATTATTTGCGGCTAGAAAGGATACAGAAGAGATTTCTTTGGCACCTGGCGTACTCTTCTGGAATGGGAAGAAGGAGCTTCTCTTACTCTTACTCCCATAGGCTAAAACATTTTAACATGGACTCTCTTAAAAAACGCAGAGCTATTATCGACCTAACTTTTATTTTCAAAATTTTAAGAAGTCAAATAGACTGTCCCCAACTTCTAAGTTACTTTAAATTTAGGGTGCCCAGGACACTTCCGCGAGCTCCCATTATTCCACTTGCCCCTCCATTTCGTAGGACTGTGCTTGGTAACAACTCTCCTGTAGCTAGGTTAAGTAAACTTTATAATGGGGTCAGTATCCGGACAGATATAAATTTTGTTTCCTCGTACAAGTTTCGCGAGTACTTGTTAGACACAATTTCAAATTAAGTTATTTTTATTTTGTATGTTTATTACACATAATATCTAAATCACTGGTTGTTTTGTTGTTCTGTTTTAAAATGTTCTAATTAAATTTTTTGTTTTTCTTAACATAATATGTAAATTAAGACTTTAATTATGGTTTAGCGGTGTTTACCTGTAAGTAATTGTGCAATTAGTATAAGACTTTATTATACATTTATATTTAGATTGTTAATTGTAACAATTGTAGGTAGACCTTTTTTTAAATAAATAAATAAATATCAAACACTGCGCCTGCGCTCAGGATCTGTTGCTCCAGAGCATGGCGCAGTGGTCGATTAACATCGCTGTGGTCGCTGAGCCGTATTTTGTCTGGCCTAGGGAGGACTGGGTGGCGGACCTTAACGGCTCAGTGGCCATCATTTCTTCGGCCGCCGCCGGTACCCCGACCCTTGAAGGTGTCAGGAGGGGTCAGAGGTGCGTAGCAGCACGGTTCGGGGAGTTCGTCGTTGTGTAGGGTGTACTTCTCCCCGAACCGATCTCTCGCCGAGTTCCACAACTCTCTTGCAGAGCTGAGAGCAATCGTCGTCGGAAGTTATCCCCTCCCCGTACTTGAAAGCGAAGACCGCCCACCGGGAGGCTGTCCTGCGGGCCCGGGATCGGGCCTGTGAGGAGATGCTGGAGACTCTCGACAGAGATCCGTGGGGGCGCCCTTACAAGATGGTGCGGGATAAACTCCGCACCTGGGCTCCCACGCTGACGCAGAGTCTCCGGCCTCAGCTCGTGGAGAACGTGGTGAGCGCTCTGTTCCCTGCGCGAGGGGAACATCTGCCCCCGCCTATGGCTCCGCCACCTGCGGTGCCGGAAGCGGACCACCAGGACGACGACGACGACATCCCGGAAGGGACCGGGGTAGACCTGAGAGTGGCGGTACGTAGGCTCAAGGCCAGGAATACCGCCCCAGGACCCGATGACTTGCCTGGCAAAGCATGGGTCCTGGCCTCGGAGGCTCTCGGGCCCCGACTGGAGGAGCTCCTAAGCGCATGCTTGGAGAGAGGCCAATTCCCGCTTCGTTGGAAGACGGGGAAACTGGTCCTCATTCGGAAGCCAGGGAGCCTTGCTGACTCTCCGTCCGCATACCGGCCCGTGGTGCTGCTCGACGAGGTGGGCAAGCTTGAAGCTTGAAAGAGTAATTGAAAACTGCCTCGCCGAGCACCTTGCGGGGACGGGGCCGGATCTTGCGGAACACCAGTTTGGTTTCCGCAAGAGGCGCTCTACGGTGGACGCCATCATGCGCGTGAGAGCCCTCACGACGGGGGATGCAGTGGCCAGGGGGGGGGGGGGGGGTTGTCTTGGCGGTGTCTCTCGACATCGCCAACGCCTTCAACTCCATGCCCTGGAGCTGCATTAGGGAGGCACTCCGGTATCACCGGGTGCCGACCTATCTCCGTCGTATAGTTGGGGACTATCTGACGGACAGGGCCGTCATCTACCCCGGTAGCAACGGTGAGTGGAACCGGCGAGAGATGTCGTGCGGTGTCCCACAGGGTTCGGTTCTGGGGCCGCCCCTGTGGAACATCGGTTACGACTGGGTGCTGCGCGCCGACCTCCCTACCGGCATCAGCGTAGTTTGCTACGCTGACGACACGCTGGTACTGGCACAAGGGGGGTCGTACGAGGCGGCGGCGGAAACTATGACACGCGGGGTTGCGATAGTCGTTGAGAGGATCCGGCAACTGGGTCTCGAGGTGGCTCTGCACAAGTCCGAGGCCATGCACTTCCATGGTCCTCGGAACAGGCCACCACCGGGATCCTCAGTGATGGTAGGAGGGGTATCCATCGGCGTCGAGTCGACGTTGAAGTACCTAGGACTCGTCCTCGACGGCCGATGGAACTTCGTTGAGCACTTCCGACGTTTGGCTCCCAAACTAAAACGGACCGGGGCTGCCTTCAGACGGCTCCTGCCGAACCTGGGGGGGCCAAACGCCTCATGCCGGAGGCTCTACGCGAGGATCGTGCGGTCCATGGCCCTTTACGAGGCCCCGGTGTGGGCGCGTGGCTTGGCGCGGCTTGCCGTCCACCACCTGAACGCGCCCCAAAGGGTGGTCGCCGTGAAAATGGTTCGCGGCTTCCGCACAATCTCCCGCGAGGCGGCGAGCGTCCTTGCCGGATTGCCGCCATGGGATCTGGAGGCGATAGTCCTCGCGCGCCTGTACGAATGGCGCGCGGAGGCACTATGCCGGGGGGAAACCCCGCTGCCGCGGCAATTTGTCGCGCAGCGGACAGACTTCCGGCATGATCTCATGGCGACATGGAGAGAGCGACTGTCGCAACCCCGTGCTGGGCACGCCACTATAGCGGCGATAAGACCCTCTTTGAGGAGTGGCTTGAGAGACGCCACGGCGTCCTCACCTTCCGCATGACGCAGGTCCTCACCGGACACGGTGTGTTCGGGAGGTTCCTGCACCGAATCGGGCAGGAGGAAACGCCCGGGTGCTCCCACTGCGAGGATCGACCGGAGGACACGGTGGAGCACACCGTGGAGGTGTGCCCTGCTTGGGCGGAGCACCGCCGTGTCCTCGTAGCGGCGATAGGCGGCGGCAACCTCTCGCGTCCGGCCCTGGTCGAAGCCATGGTCCGGAGCGAGACGGAATGGGATGCCGTCACCACCTTCTGCGAAGCAGTGATGCTAGCGAAGGAGGTGGCGGAGCGGGAGAAGGAGAGAGCAGCAGCTTTCCTTCCCGGCCGCCGCGGGAAACGCCCCGGGTGTCGGGGGCTACGTCGTGGCCCCCGGCCACCGTAGGCGCGGGCCTGTGGACGGCGAGCAATGGGTAGCTCGCCGTCCGTCCGTCTAACGACGACAGGCCGTGTCGACGGCGCGTTTTGTTCCACGCGCGCCTCAAAGAGCTGTCAGCAGCGTGAAGGGGCCCGCAAGGGCTGACGCCTGCCGGGGCTGCGGGCTGTTCGAAAGAGATACCGCGGCTCCGGAACGTAAGGGCACTGAAGGAACACGGATGGTTTTTAGTCAGTAAAAGTCTGACAGTCCCTTCCGCTCCACCCAGAGCCAAAGGCGTCATTAGATGATTTTCCATCCGCAAAAAAAAAAGGTGGACTGTGTGCTCGTTTGTCACCTTATCCTATAAAAAAGCTTTCTTTACATTCCTATTAATATGACGAACGTAGGTGAGTTTCATGTCCAACATAACACCTAGATCTCTTATTTCACCTACTTCCGTGAGCATAGTTCCTTTGAGACTATATGAAGTAGTGCAAGGCTTCTTTTTCTTAGTAAACTTGATATAGTAACATTTTTTGGGATTTAACAAAATATAGTTTGCCTTACACTATTCTTCCAGTCGGTCAGCATCATCTTGAAGAAGTAAAGAGTCAAATTTAGTTGATATCACTCTCGAAAGCTTCAGGTCGTCTGCAAACAAAGAAACGTAGCTTGCCTTTAGCGTACTCGTGACATCATTTATAAAGAGCGAGAACAATATTGGTCCCAGATAGGAACCCTGAGGTACGCCAGATTATGCGGTCACTTGGAAGAGAAGGCCAAATTGGCCTCTAAAAAGCTTGGCTTGCTCAGCAGAGCGGGACAGTATTTCATGCGGGCACACCGCTTGCAACTTTACAAGGCGCAGGTTCGGCCTCACATGGAATACTGTTCCCATCTCTGGGCAGGGGCCCCCCAGTGCCAGCTCCTTCCACTTGACCGCATCCAGCGCAGAGCAGTTCGAATCGTCGACGACCGAGTTCTTTCCGATCGGCTTGACTCACTGGCACTGCGTAGAGAGGTTGCATCTCTTTGCGTATTTTATCGCATCTACCACGGGGAGTGCTCTGAGGAATTGTTCGGACTAATTCCAGCCGCTCAATTTCACCATCGCACATCGCGACAGACCTTGCGATACCATCCATATCATCTAGATGATTGGCGATCCACCACTGTGCGATTCAGAAGAAGTTTTCTCCCTCGCACAACCTCCTTGTGGAATCGATTACCACCAGCGATTTTTCCGGACCGATACGACTTAGGGACCTTCAAGAAAAGAGCCTACTCCTTTTTAAAAGGCCGGCAACGCATCTGCGATCCCCCTGGTGTTGCAGTTGTTCATGGGCGGCGGTAGTCACTTACCATCAGGTGAGCCGCATGCTCGTTTGCCCCCTCTCCTATAAAAAAATGCGTAGTACGTTTGGGATTCATAACCCCCCACCGCCACCAACTGTGTTCTTTTCTCTAGGTATGAAGTAAGCCAAGTAAGTAATGACCCATGAATTCCTGTGGCTTCAAGTTTGCTCAGTAACAGGACATGGTTTATCTTATCAAAGCCGCTGGGAAAATCAGTGTAAATGACGTCCACTTGGCATCCTTTGTCAACCTTACGCGAAATGTGTGATATAAATGAGATAAGGTTCGTTTCGGTAGAACGGCCCTTTCGAAAATTGTGCTGCAAATTACTTAAATTGGCTTCAATGTGATGAGTTAGGAATGGACACACAGTCGCCTCAAACAATTTTGAAATAGAAGATACTCGTAGTATTGAGATAGCTTTGTAATTTGTTACTGATAATACATCACCCTTTTCATGTATTGGTATGACCCGAGAATTTTTCCATATTGTAGGGAATTTGCCAAGTAATAAAGAATAATTAAAAATTAAAAATAACGGATAAGCAAGATATGCAACACAATTCTTAATAAAAACTGGAGGAATGCCATCTGGTCCCGCACCCTTGTAAATATCGAGGTTTTTATATTTTTTATAATGACCTCTCTTGAAACAAAGAGATGACTGAGAGCTCCGATGGTGTTTTGCTCAGTAAATGTCAAGGATTTAGGAGTTATAGGTGTATTTGTATAGACTGAGGAAAAGTGTCTTGCGAACAGGTTAGCAATTTCAGGTCCGGTCATTGCACTATCATCATCAAAAACATCTGAGCAGGTATTTCAGAGTTTCTCTTTCGCTTATCTTTCAAAAATCGCCAAAATGCTTTTGAGTTTTCACGGATATTGTGTTCCAAATTACCTCTATATTCCTTGTAATATTTTTGCAATAGTTTATGACAGCGATTACGAACTATATCATACTCTAGCTCATCTCTGGAGTTCTTATATTTATGGTATCTCCGCCTTAGTTTGTCTTGCTCAGATTTCAGCTTTATCAACATCGAAGTGAACCACGAAGGGTGACAAGAATTATGTAGTTTGCGTTTTGGAACACATTCTTGAATAATATTATGCAATTCGTGGTAAAAAATTTGAACCTTTTCGTCAACGTCAAAAAATTTACAAAACGTTTCATTCCAGTCGATTAAGCTTAATTTGGAGCTAATTTTTTGGTAATTAGCTTTAAAGTAATTGAAATTAATGTGAGTTTTAATTTGCAAATAATTTAAACTTGTATGAGGTAAACTTATTAATAAATAAGGGTGTTTCGGGTATAATTTGCTAATGAGATCCAGGGGTTTCGTAACGAGAGCATTCTTCATTGTACTTAACGCTAAATCCAATATTCTATTATCACAGTTAATTAAATTATTAAATTGAAATAGGCTATTAGCACAAATAAAATCTATTGAGCGCATCCTAAGCTATTGTTTATATAGTTGTTAGGCTTCATAAAATTACATTTTTTTTGACTTGACCAGGAAATATGACCTAGATTAAAATCATCTAATAATATGACATCATCTACACATTTAAAATTATTACTACTATTGTCTAAATTGTTTTTTATAGAATAGGGGGCAAACGAGCATGCGGTTCACCTGATGGTAAGTGACTACCGCCGCCCATGAACAACCGCAACACCAGGGAAATTGAAGATGCGTTGCCGGCCTTTTAGAAAGGTGTAAGCTCTTTTCTTGAAGGTTCCTAAGTCGTATCGGTCCGGAAAATTCGCTGGTGGAAATTGATTCCACAAGGAAGTTGTGCAAGGGAGAAAACTTCTTCTAAATCGCACAGTGGTGGATCGCCAATCATCCAGATGGTATGGATGGTAACACGAGTTTTTTCGCGATGTGCGATGGTGAAACTGAGCGGCTGGAATTAGTCCGAACAATTCCTCAGAGCACTCCCCGTGATAGATGCGATAAAATAAGCAAAGAGATGCAACATCTCTACGCAGTGCTAGTGTATCGAGCCGATCAGAAAGAACTCGGTTGTCGACGATTCGAACCGCTCTGCGCTGGATGCGGTCAAGTGGAAGGAGTTGGCACTGGGGTGCCCCGACCCAGAGATGAGAACAGTATTCCGTGTGGGGCCGAACTTGCGCTTTGTAAAGTTGCAAGCGATGTAGCGGCATGAAATACTGTCTCGCTCTGCTGAGCACGCCAAGCTTCTTAGAGGCCAATTTGGCCTTCCCTTCCAAGTGACCACGAAACTGCACACTATTCGATATGTCAACGCCAAGGATTCCGATACTGGCTGAGGCAGCAAGGGGAGTGCCTTGAAACTGAGGAGATACGACAAAGGGGTTCTTTTTAGCGGTATACGCGCAAACTTGTGTCTTCTGGGGATTGAACTGGACTAGATTTAGTCGGCCCCAATCTGAGACTTTGTTAAGCAAAGACTCGACTTCAGACACAAGTTTGTTCCGGTACTCGGCGACGTTTTCCCGAGAAATATTGGCACGGCCGGTATATAAGGCATCACCAGTGCTGTCGTCTGCATAGCAATGAATGCTACCAGTTAGCAACATATCATTGATATGGAGGAGAAACAGCGTTGGTGATAGCATGCAGCCTTGTGGAACACCAGCGTTGATAGGCTTGAAATCAGAGCATGCACCATCTACTACGACCTTGATGCTCCGATCAGCAAGGAAACTGGTGATCCATTTGCACAATTTCTCGGGAAGCCCATAGGCAGGAAACTTCGAAAGAAGCGCTTCGTGCCAGACCCGATCGAAGGCCTTCGCTATGTCCAAACTAACGGCCAATGCCTCCCCCTTGAACTCTACTGCCTCCGCCCATCTATGAGTTAAGTAGACTAGAAGATCACCAGCTGATTGACCCCGACGAAAACCGTACTGGCGGTCACTAATCAGCTGGTGATCCTCAAGGTACCTCATGAGCTGGCTGTTTATAATGGCTTCCATTATTTTGGAGAACAAGGAGGTGATGGCGATAGGCCTGTAGTTGGACGGGTCTGAGCGGTCGCCTTTTTTAGGGATCGGGTGGACCAAAGCTGTCTTTCATGAATTCTGGACTACGCCTTGGGAGTATGAGTACCGGAAAAGACGCGTTAAGCCGGTGCCAACTCCGGAGCACACGTCTTCAGCACAATGGGAGGGACTCCATCGGGCCCACTCGACTTGTTGACGTCCAGGGAGAAGAGTGCTTTGCGAACCGAGCGCTGTGTAAATCGCACATCCGGAATGGAGCACTCACATCGCGGGATGGTCGGCGGTGTGTTCCCCCCCGTCATCTAGAGTCGAGTTGGACGCAAAAAGAGAGCTCAACAGATCGGCTTTCTCCTTTGCGGCATGGGCCAGTGAGTCGTCCTCTCTGTGCAGAGATGGAAGAGATGGCTGACAGAAGTTCCCTTGGACAGCCTTGGCGAGAGACCAGAATGCACGGGTTCCCGAAGGAAGGCGAATTAGCTTCTCGCCAATTCTGCAGATGTGCTCAGAGCTTGCCTTGGCAATGACGCTTTTGAAGGACCTGGAGGCAGAATTATACTTCTTTTTAAGTGCTCTGGTGTTTATATTCCGAGACGTTGATGCGTCAGCCCAAGCCCGGTAGCACTCCTGCTTATAGCGTGATGCTACGATTACGAATTACGATTACGAAAATGCTCGTATTTTACAGGAGCGACCAAACCATGGCTGGGATCTGCCTCCGATGGGCACCACAGAGGATGGAATAAAAAGTTCCATACCCTGAAGTACCACATCAGCAACAGAATCGGCAACAACGCTGGGATCTTCCGGCGAGAAGCAAACCCGCCCCCAAGGGTAGGATGCAAAAAAAGACCGCATCCCGTCCCAATCTGCTGACCTATAGTGCCAAAAACGGCGGCAAGCTGCAGATCGCAACTGCGATTGGAGCGTGAGTGGCTCTGCAGACAATGGTCCGAAGAGCCCAGAGGGGCAACGACGGAGACTTGATATCCGTCCGGATGAGAGGTCAGCAGAAGGTCCAAAAGGGAAGGTACATGGTCTTCCACATCTGAAATCACCGAGTATCACGATCTCTGCGGATGGGACCTGTTGTAGCACGGAGTCTGCAGCTATTTGGACGTGGTCGATGAGTCGGTTTGTGTCGGCATTACCGCTATGGGACCTATAGAGGCACCCGTAAACGCGGGGATGGTCGTCGCTGTCTACGCGCAGCCATAGGATGGACAGGTCCGTACCTTCAAGACTGCCGAGGCGTCGAAATCAGATGTCCTCTCTGACGTATACGCAAAATCCTGCACGGGGCATAAATTAGTGTTCCAATTTGTACCCCGGGCAGAAGAGATATGAAGTATCAGCCGGAGAATACACCTGATTCTCAGTTAAAAAGAGCAAGGCCGGCTTCGCCGTCTCTAGATGGTAATGGACAGCGTTAAGGTTGGAATGAAGTCCCCTGATGTTGCAAAAATTCACGGATAGCGTGACAGGGGTCGCCTTGGTTGTATTGCTCCGCTTGCCCCGAGCAGCATTAGTCGCGAGCGGAATTTTACTCCCCAAGATTACGCGGTGCAGCCTGAGCACCCACGCTCAGGAGTGAAGTTGTTTGGTCGTGGATGCTCATCGAGGGATTCTCCAGGGGTGCTGGTACCTTCCTGGTGTAGTTTTTTATTTAATAATCGAAATTGACTGGAGGAGGAAGGTAGACAGCACCCAAACCAATTTCAAAAATATTTTTATTAGTTTTAATATGAAGGATGACCCACAGATCTTCGCAGTCAGATTCCCAGCTTGGAACTCGAATGGACTGAATGTCATTGGATACTATCATTACTCCTTCGCCATCGGACTTATGACTAGATGTAGAGCACCGATCTCTACGATAAACACAATATTTATTATCTATGAACTCACTATTATTCACACCTGTATTTAGCCAGGTTTCCTTGAATACAAGGACTTTATATTTTGTTTCAAATTAATTACTTACTAGCGTTTTAAATTAATTACTAGCGTCAATTAAAATGAAACTTCATTTAAAATAATATTTCTTTCATGGCAAGATAAGAAAAAGTGTGAGGGAGATGGATATTATTGGATCTCGCTTCCTTAAAGCCCCCAAGGCCGTCTACGCTCTACAGTATAGAAAGGGTGGTGACGGTAAATTCTTACATTTATTCACCTAACCCCAAGCCCAAGCCCGTACCGTGCGTTATGGAACTTCGTTCATATATAATTTTAATTGTAATTAATAGTAATAATGTCCTCCAGACCGTATTTCGGCCACGGCGACCAGTTTCAACGAGGATTAGACATCTGCGCAGGACACGATTATAATGCACGAGTGTGTGCGCAGTTCTATTACCAGGCTTTCATAGTCCGATAAGACATCATAATGACACGACCGGAGAAAGATCAAGCGCATAAACAACGACTTTACGTGTTCTCCGCCGACTTTCTGACTCCGGGCTGCCTTTGAGAATTTCTTGTCTAGAATGTCCTAATAACTGTATTTAGCCCAATCTAAGATTCAAACCCGAAACTTTATGATCAGTGGTCGCGGTTATGACCACTAGATCAATGAGGCATTCAAATATTAAGTGTAATAAATGTTTCAGTATAAATGTGTGTTATCTATGAATGGTTCTATTCATTTAGAAATAATTATTAGAACAAATATTTTTAATTTGTTAAAAAAGCAATAACAATGGTATTTAATGATCCTGCGTTCTGACCTAAGGATTAGTTAGTGTTATTCGGTATTGCGAGATATTGGTTAGTAGTATTAGCATTGTGTGTCGTCGTAGCTCAGGGGCATAGCCCTCGCTTTAAATTCCACAGTACGAGAGCAACCTGGGTTCGATTCCCGCAGGCACCAATGAAATTGTTAATTGCAATTTTAAGTGCTGATTTACCACGTGCTCGGCGGTGAAGGAAAACATCGTGAGAAAATCTGCATGCCCGAAAAAAATATTCGAGGTACGCCAACACGCAGTGGGGCAGCGCAGTGGAGAAACCTCTCAAAAGTGTGAGGAGGCCTGTGCCCAGCAGTGGGACGTATATATGCTGTAACTTTACTTTAACTTTACTTTTAATCGGTATTGCTATCAGTTTCCTCTTACTATTCCGGATTTTCATTCTTCTTGTCAACTTGTCAAATTGTAATAGTCGGATTAGTTTAATCACACAAGCAGTTATTTAGATCTAACTAAACGTGATGTGAGTCATACGTTATACCGACTCATATCTGAGAGATTATAAAGAAGTAACCTGCTGATCTAGGAAAAATTAGCAGACTTAGATTAGACACAAATATTATTTCTTAGATATGCAGGCTTACTCATACACTTTTCTTTCTAGGCCAAGCACATACATAGTTATAAGCCGGACAAATTGCTAACACGCGGGAACCTTGTGACACTAAATTTTCATGACATTTGTTAGCGTTGGGTAGGAAAAGTGAGCTTAAAATAGATATTTTTGTTAGATTCATGTCTCCCACGCTGGTGTTGCATAATGCATGTTCATTAGCATCGCATGATAGTTTGCTGTAAAAAGGTCACTATTTACTAGTTATTTTAACTTTTGATGGTGGGTTATACTTGCTATTTTTAAATAGGTTCAAACTGATATAAGTGTAGATACTAACTATAAACTAAATGTTAAAATCAATTGATAAATTTTATTATATCGATTGCTGTATAGTTTCATTATTATATTTACTATTCCATATCATTCCGTGGGTGTCGTGAGAGGCGACAGACTGAAACTGAAACAGGAGATGGGCAGCAGCATCTCCCTGATACCAAACGAAAATTAAAAACCTGATAAAAACTGAGGTTTGTTGCCAAACTGCCAAACGGGGCAAATACGACGAAATCCCTCCTATGAGGTAATCTAACGGGGAGGCTTGTGTTCAGCAGTGGACTTTTGACAGGCTGTAATGAATGAATTATAACGTTGCTAATTTGAACTAATATTTCGGTCAGCTATTGAATTTCGCACAATTCTAAGAGACGGTAGTCAATTCGACTGTATGTTTTTTTTATGTGTGTAACCTCATAACTTTTTACTGGGTGAGCCGATTTCAATGATTCTTTTTTTATTTGAAATGTAATGCTTCATATGTGGTCCCATATAAATTGATTAAGGTCTGACCAATAATTTTTGAGTTATTCTTAATAATTTATATTGAAGTCGTTTGTACAAAATTTGTAATTTTAAATTATGTAAAACCGACTTCAATATAAATAAAATGAGAACATTATCAATGTATTCGAAGTCAATTAAATACGTATTATTAAGGATAACTCTAAAACTACTGGTCAGATCTTGATTTTTGACATCTGCAATACCAGGGAAATCGTAGATGCGTTGTCGGCCTTTTGAAAAGGAGTAAGTTCGTTTTTAAAGGTCGTATCGGATGAAAATGTTACTTTTATTTTAGGTTAAGTATCTGTATATTGTGGACTGTAACCAAAAACTAATATCCAAATAACAATTGTCTTTCTCCAAAACAAAGAATTTTGATGCAATGATAAAAACATGTTTGTTTTTGTAGGTTTGTCTACTCGTCAATCAAGTGTGCTCTTACGTCTCAAGATATAAAACTTACCTCACTCAAAGATTTAAGTGGAAAACTATGGTCTGCGTTTTTATTTATCTGTCACTGTATTTTCTCCAAAACAAATAGTTTTACAGTTTACGAACTTTAAACATACGTATATTCAATAACATAGAAAAGAAGACAAAAAGTTTTTGTACAACACAAATATACACTGATAAAAACAATAAAAGTAACACAAGTCTTAAAACTATGCGTAAGCTTATACAAAGTTATAAGAAGAAAATACTAATATTTCGTTTTAATTGTGCGTAATTCATGGTTGACTAAAATATTTGCCCAAATTAGCAACGTTACAATTCATACATTAAATAGATAAAAACCATATCAATAACAGTAATCATTCCCTTTTTTATTATAATTAAACATTGCTCTTTACAAAATCAACATAATCTTTTATTTTTAATTAATTAACTACTGCTAAATATTAAAAAAAAAACTAAAAGCTTGTTGTCCTTAATTAACCGGTGCACATCGGGTAAATACGGACACCATTTGGGGTAATTGGGAACCTTCTAGGGTAATTACGAGCGACCTTTTTTTTCTTACAAAAGTAACGAATATAACCAACAGACGTGGACCTGTGCAATTTTTATATGCCCATCTTTGACACTGAACACATTATATTTAGACGTCTGTGGGATGTATACTTCTTATTATAAAAGATATTGTTCGCGCAAAAGCGTTAATGTCAATAATGGACGTCAGAGGGCGTGCGCGCCTCTACGATACCGGTTTTTGACGTCCGGTCGTTTCGAGGACACGCGAGAAAAAATGGGAGTCCAATTCATTGCGTCGAGAGATAAACACGCGTTCTTTGTCGGGAAGTCGGAAGCGGAATATGATAGGCGCGTATAGTAAATATACTAATGGGAATTGTAACGCGCATTCCTGTTTTGTTAGCTTCATCCCGGGACTTAGTTTATAATACAGAATCTGTATAAGTGGACTATATTAGTTACGCTGAGTTACGCTGGGCCACCAGCGCCCATGCTTTGATAGGTCGACCGGATAGAGTCCATAACTTGATGAAGCGGTTCGAGCAGGTCGATGCTCGAAGGGCTGCAGTGGAGGAGGCTTACGCTGAGCTCGAGGATTCGGATGTGGAAAAGGGAGTTCTGGACTGCTGCTTCGCAGACTATGAGCAGTTCTTTTCGCTCACGGACGAGTTGATCGAGGCTGAAGGCAGGTATGCCGAGGAGGCGCGTGAAGCTTGGACGAGTGGCCTGCCCGAGTCCTTTCGGAAGCAGCCTCAGCCGGAGCTGTTGGGACGACTCCCAACTCTGGACTTGCCAAGGTTCTCTGGGGTCCTTTCCGAATGGCTGACCTTCGTTGGTCTTTTCGACAGCCTAGTGGACGCCCGGAGTGACTTGACCCCGAGCCAGAAGATGGCGTACCTCCTGGCTTCACTGGAGGGGGAGGCCCTGGGCGTTGTCAGCCATTTGAGCTTGTCGGACGACGCCTACCAGACTGCTCGGGACCTCCTAGCCCAAAGATACGCCAACGTCCGGCGAATTGCGGACGAACATGTTAAGCAGCTTCTGAGCCCTCCGCTGCTTAGTGACCGGGCCAGACTACGTCCGGACCTGTTGGATCCAGTCTTGGTGGCCTGTAATATTTTGAGGCGGCTGGATTTACCAGTGGGCGAATGGGCCTTCTTGTTGCTCCGCATCGTGCTGTCCCGTCTACCTCTCGACCTTCGAATGCATTTTGAGGAGAGGTACGGCGGGGACGAGGCCTCCTATATTCCGCCCTTCTATGACCTGCTGCGGTTTTTGAAGGAGCAGTGCCGGCAGATTGAGAACGCGGCGGTCACCGTTGACGACTTACGAGCCGTGCCCAGTGAGAGGCGGAATCCGCCGGGCAAGTCGTCGTCAACCCCCCCCTGCTCCTATTGTCGAGCATCTGATCACCGGGTAACGTCTTGCCCGAAATTATTAAGTAAGCCGGTTCCGGCGAGGTGAACTATCGCCAAGGAGCGCCGCTGGTGCTACTCATGTGTGCAAAGGCACCTCCAGCGAGACTGTCCGCCCCGGCGTCCCTGTCTGCATTGCCAGGGCAATCACCATGCCGTACTGTGCCTGGGTGCGAACGGCGTCTCCTCTCGGGGCGCTGCCAGGCCCTCGACCCCCACGGGCGGGGGCTAGCCAACAGACCCCAAGGTTTGAAAGGGGTCCCTCCCCCGACCAGTCGGGGGGTAATTCCCCCAGGGGCGGGGTTGTCATCACCCCCCCCCTCAGCGTGCGAAGAGGAACTTCACGCCCACTCATCGGTCCGCTGGACCCTTCTCACTCCCGTTAGCTGAGTGGCCGCGACTGGTGTACCACTGTACCCCATTTGATGGAGGCGGCCCTAGCTAGCTGCCGCCTTAGCTCCCACCACGGCCGCCTCTACTGAGCCTTAAGCCGTCAACAGTCCACTTGTCAAGCTGTTCTGTTGCCGACGGCCTCAGTGAGGGCGTACAACCCGAGTGGCGACTGTTAGCGGTTGCTCTCTATTAGTCTCGGGTTCACGTGGTGTGGCCTCCACTTGGTGGTGGGAGGATTGGGGCCCCCTGGAGCGTTGAATCACTCTCGAGGGGTATTGGATTTGGTTTGGTCGAGCACTTAGTTAAGAATTCTTTGAATTAAAATTAAAATGCTTTGCGTTTTCCGCGAAATTCATATTGTAGCGGTTGTGATTAAAAGAATTGAATTTAAAATACTCCTTTAAATGCTGCTGCATATGTTTTGTAAATACATTTGATCACTGCGTTTGTTGTGGCACGGAAAATTGAGATTAAATTGTGTGCCCTTTTTTAATGCTTGTGCGTATGCTTTGTAATTGTATTTGATTGTCGCGTCTGTGCTGAAAGGAAAGTTTGAATTCATTTGAAATTTAAATGGCGCGCTATTTTGAAAATGATGTATATGTTTGTGATAGTGTTTAATCATTTTGCTTTGTGATAAGGAAGGTTGAAATTAGATAACCCTGTTGTTGCCGAAGGAAATAAGAGTCAATTCTCTTTTGGTTTAGATTTTGTTGGCACTGTCTAAGATATTTATTTGAAATAAGAAATAGGGCTGTCTCTTACGTTTATTGTTTTGTTTACTTTGCCAAGTTGACCTATGTGCATCGGTGATTACTTGTTTTAATTAATTCTGTAATTGAACATTGATGCTTTTGAAAAATTAGTTGAAATATGGGTATAGGATTACCTGCCTAAAGGGCTATCTGGTTTGTAGATTATCAGATGGAAATCAGCTGTCGCACCATTTGGTAAATGATTATAGGTGGATGGCTTGGTTATGCCTACTTGTTTGAAAATTCATACTAGGGACTATCTGTGCGTTTCGTTCAGCTCTCCACAGACGACGTTCATGGGGAATTTGGGGGTGCTCTCTGCACTGAAGCTTGGAAGGTCCCTCTAGGCCGCTTCGTGTCGCGTCGCTGTTTGCAGACCTGATCCGGTCGGATTGCGGAACTAATCATAGGAGCGCAGATAGGTGTTTGAAGGAGGTCGTCGGACTTCTGTCTAGGAATAGGACTTATTTATGTGCTGCGATGTCCAGGAAGGGCATCTAGTTCAACTCTCCGGCTAGCCCACGTTGGGGCTGTAATTTTGAGGCGTTGGTTAGGGTTGCAAGATCTGATGGGGTGCGTAAGGTGGCCTAGTTTGGTTGTAGATTCGGTCTTGCAACTTGCCGTCGCGACCCTGTCCCGCTGACCGGTTTGCTCGCGGACCTAAATCCTTATGTCCGGGACGGGAGTTTGTTCGCGCAAAAGCGTTAATGTCAATAATGGACGTCAGAGGGCGTGCGTGCCTCTACGATACCGGTTTTTGACGTCCGGTCGTTTCGAGGACACGCGAGAAAAAATGGGAGTCCAATTCATCGCGTCGAGAGATAAACACGCGTTCTTTGTCGGGAAGTCGGAAGCGGAATATGATAGGCGCGTATAGTAAATATACCACTGGGAATTGTAACGCGCATTCCTGTTTTGTTAGCTTCATCCCGGGACTTAGTTTATAATTCAGAATCTGTATAAGTGGATTCAACTGTATTAGTTACTAGTGCGGTATTTGATATTCTAGAAATAACGGTGACCTTTGATCCGTATGTTCTGTGTTCATTTCGCGAGTCAAGTGTTATAACAAACGAGAGTTAGTGGCTTCTGTAAGGTAGTTAATCGTACGACAGAGTTAAAGAACTGTCATCGTAGAAAACGAAGAAAGTGACTGCGGAAGGAGACCGTAGTTTGGAGAGGTGCTGAGGGCCGAACTGCTGCAGAGGGAACGGTCTAATAAGGTCAACAACACTACCAGCCACACTCAGTTACACATCACTGACCCTTACTTTCCTAGCACTATACATCCACACGCGACCTGACCGAATCCTGAGGGATCAGCCGCCTTGGATAGAGGTAAGTAAGCTCCCTTTTATTATAGTGTAACGCTTCCCCCGAATCGTTTAATGTAATTAGAAACTTTTAACCCTTGGCGTTAGGACGCCCGACCAGCATCTGCTTGTAGCTTCTCCGTCTATGGTCCGCGGAGGATTCTACTCCTGGGATAGGCAGCTGTTGGCCGTAACATTTGGTAGCAGAGCGCGATTCTGGGATCGATCGATTCCCGGTCGATCCACCGACCATAGTGTTTGATAAAAATTAAACAATTTTGATGGCAGGGAGCGTTGGGTTGATTGGTTTAATTTTGTGTCTACAATCACGCCCGTCCGTAATACGTAAAAATATATTTTTTTATTATATACGTAATAATAAAATTCCTTTCTTTGGTGGCTTGATTTTTTTGTTGTTAGCGGGTAAATTTGAAAAGCCGCGCCCCGTTCGCCCGCATGTAGGAGTTTGCGTCATGTAGGTAGATGGTTATTTTTGCGTAATCCGTTAATTATCGTTGTCGGATAGTTGTAGTGTATCACTTATCGAAGGGTCGATTTCCGAGCAGGGCATTTTTTGTTGATGTGTATCTTCGTTATGTATCTTTCGTATTGTAATTTGTATTTGAACTAAAGAGTAGTAATTTGTATTTACGTAATTTGAATTTAACTTCATTTGATCGCACTAATATTTGTTATTGTTAATTTGATTTGTCTTTTCTTTTGTACTAACTTGTGTTTGATTTGATAAATAGCGGTTCTTATTTGTGTAATTTCTATTCAACTCGATTTGATAGGAACTGCATTAGTTAGCTGTTAATTTTATTATTATTATTTATATATATATATATATATATATATATATATATATATTATATATATAAATAAATAAATATATATATATATATATATATATATATATATATTTATATATATATATATATATATATAAATATACGAAAATATAAGAATACTTTTTCAATAGTGTGTGAGACTGTTCCAAACTTGTAGTGAAAACTAGCGATCCACCCCTGCTTCGCACGGTTGATTTCTGGTTCTCGAGAATAACGCCATCTACCGGCACCTAATGGTAAATCCTAACTATTCTATAATCAATTTAATCACACACACAAAATTTCATCAAAATCGGTCCAGCCGTTTGGGAGGAGTTCAGTTACATACACACGGACAGAAGAATTATATAATATACTAGCTGACCCAGCAGACGTTGTTTTGCCATATACATTATTTCTAGGAATTTTTTTTTTAGTTTTAAAAATCGCGATTAAAAAACCGGGGTTGATCATAGAAAGGTGAAAATTTTAATTTTTATTTATTTTTCAATGCTAAATCATAATATTAAAAAAATAAAAAATTGTCAAAAAATAAACAAATATTAAGGGGTGGGTCGCCCTTATCATTTAGGGGTTTGAAAAATAGCTGTTGGCCGATTCTCAGATCTATCCGATATGCACAAAATATTTCATACAAATCTGTGCAGCCGTTTCGTAGGAATTTGGTAACAAACACCGCGATACGAGAATTTTATATATTAAGATAATATGCATGTATTATAAATATAAATTTTACTCTTAAATCATTCTGTCTATTGATGAAAACCGCATTAAAAACGCAAAACCGTTGCGTAACTTTTAGGATCAAAGCGTACAGACGGCGGAAAGCGACTTTGTTTTATACTATAGAAACTGCCAAAAGTATATTTTAGACAAGACTTGAAATTGATGAAGTATATATATTTTGCTTTTCGATTAGTCCGAAAGTGGATCTTGTTATATAATCCAATAAAATAATTTTCTAAGATGAACTCTAGCAAAAAAAATCTGCAAACAAGACTTTCTATAAGTACTCACCGTCTTATTACAAAAATAATTTCATAATAAGTCTCAGGATTAAACTAGGATGTCTCTTAAAAAAAGTCTAACTAAAGTGAATGAATGAGGAAAGAGTGACAAAGCAAATTTATGTTGCAGAGGTGAACGGCAGAGTCGGGAAGGGTCGCCCCAGGCGAAAGTTTATCGACCAAATTGGCGATATATTGAAAATGGGCCAAATCAAGAGTACCTTTAACCGACGAGCGTGTATGCGTAGGTTTATGGATGTGGAGGAGGCGAGAGAGGTATGTCAGGATCGTGCCAAATGGAAATCCATAGTCTCTGCCTACCCCTCTGGGTGACAGGCGTGAGTGTTTATGTTATGTCATGTCTAGCTAAAGTATGCTACATAAAATGTAAAGTATGCAATTTGATAGCAAATATAAATTTCGCGAAGGCTGTGAAGTCTCGGCACAGGGACTTCATTCGCGTGTAATACTCTCCTTAAATCATAGCTTAATTCCAGGACTATCAATCAACTAGGTATTGTATTGTAACGGAACACATTCAAACTCGCATTTAAAGAGTGTTTTGGGGCAAATGTTAGGTCCGGCTATTAACCAGAAATAACAAAAATCTTCTTCACCTTTAATGTAAAGTTAAGATATTTCTAACGGGTTACATAACGGGTGGCCGAAAGTTTCACATTTTGCTGTTATACGAAAGAAGGCACATGTCGCATCTATCGTTTGTTAATTAACGTAGCAAATTTTAACAGTGGTAGAGCCACGCGGCTTTTGCTGTCGCACGGATGGGCCGGCTCGAACCGGGGTGGTACCACGACCTCACAGAAAACCAGCGTGAAGTAGAGGTTTACCTCTGCGTTTCGCTTGGTGAGTGCAGGTGGCCGGAGGCTCTTTTTACTGGAAATGAGGCATTTCATCTTAGTTCTCACGGGTGACAACGCATCTACATTTTGATTTGTAATAGAGGATAGATGTAGATGTCTATGGGCCGCAGCAACCACTTACCATCAGGTGGACTGTGTGCTCGTTTGTCACCCTTATCCTATAAAAAAAAAAATGGCACTATCAACTGTTTCGAGCTGATGGGGCAAATACGTTTACAACTTCCATACGCATCTACACACAAGCCGTGTAAACTAAACTATATGTGCCGGGAGTTAGTACAGACTATAGACAAAACTCTTATTTAATTAGATCGAGGAAGTGTTTCAACGACGTGGTAAAAATACATAATGTTTACTTATTTAATACCTCTAACAGGCAACTTAAACGTCTTCTGAGTAATAAGTCTTTAGTTAACTGATGTTTAATTACGCCTATGTTATTATTACTTCATTTTACTCCTGCAATCATTTGTTTATTGTATATTTGTGTCTTCACCTACGTTTCATGTGAAATTTTTCTTCAAACTTTTAATCGCCCTTCAGTATATTTTTTTGTTCATAACTTTTATTTATAGTATAAGGGTGACAGTCCACCCGATGGTGAGTAGATGCTGTGACCCATAGACATCTACATTTATCTTCAATTAGGCATCAAAATGCAAATTCGTTGTCACCCCTGCGGACTAAAACGGAATGCCTCGTTTCCGTAGCAGCATTAAACAGCTATTTTACACTGGTATTCCATTTCCATTTTCAATAAACATACCGATTTGAACAGCTTAAACTTCTTACAATTAATACAACTTAATATTGAAATTCTAAAATACTTTTATCATGCATCGTGTATAGGCAAATAAACACAAAGGGAGCTTTTATAATTCAGTTCATTACTTGAAGAAATTAACTGAAACAGACTTATTTACACAATGAAATTAATACATTTGTTTGATATTTACACTTACTGTGTAGACATAATGGATTTGATTTAATCAAACTTAGAGTCCGTTTTCTAATTACATTGGACTACTAAACGTAGAAACTAATTTTAAACTACACATATATATTAATTGCCGCGCAAGAAGATCCATCAATTCATTCCTTCCTGTGGGTGACGTAAGGGAAGACTATGGGATATGTTAATAATATATGGTGGCGTGATAATCTCTTTCATGCCAGGCTTAGAGCCGTGGTAGCTCAGATGGTTAGCGCTCGTAGTAAATTTCACAGTACGCGATCAACGCGGGTTCGATCCTCGGCGGTACCAAAGAAATTGTTAATTGCAATTTTAAGTGCTGATTTACCTCGTGCATGTCTGAGGAATAAAAAAAAAATTCAAGACGTGTGAAGTTCGCCAACACGCATTGGGGCAGCGCGGCGGCCACTTCCTTGTCCTTAAACCCTCTCAGAAATATGGAGAGACCAGTGGCTAGAAGTTGGATGTATTTAGGCTGTAACTTTATGCCAGGCGTAAGGATCAATTAAATTAAATTAAATTAAATTAAATTAAATCAAATTCTCCCTACAACAGGAGAGGCACGTGTGGACTTTTATAGCTACACTAAAATCAAAGCTCAAAAATAAAGTAATTAATGAATTATTGTTGAGAATGCGTTGCAGTAACTACTTTCCACGAGGGGGACGTTTCTTCCTCCAACATTATGATCATTTCATCATGATCATTATGGTTATTACAATCTACAAGTCCATCTTGAACATAGGCTTCCCACAAGCAAAACCACAAAGCACTGTCCTGAGCTACTTGTATTCATCGACTTCAGCTCCATTATATTATGTAAAATATTCTCAAGTGAAGGGATGGTACAATTTTCAAGTAATAATTTGTGCAGACCTTAGCTTAAGAACAGATGGAAATAAACAATTGAAAGAACTACAATTACCTCTCAGGTGCAAAATAAATGTATTTGCTAGGGCATTAATTGAATTCGTTCCTAATGAAAATTTAATAGCATCGAGATTAGGGTAAAAGGGTAGTACGTACACAGAAGAGCTCTTTGAATAGATTCTTACCACTAGTGAAATATAATAGTAGTCACTGCGTAAATTGTAGAATAATATATATATTAAACTTTTTTTAATAATTTTTTTATAGGATAGGGTGACAAACGAGCACACACCCCACCTGATGGTAAGTAGTTGCTGTGACTCATAGACATCCACATATATCCTCAATAAATAATCAAAATGTAGATACGTTGTCACTCGTGAGGATGAAGATTAGGAATACCTCTTTTCCAGTAAAAAGGGTCTCTGGTTCTCCACACACACCATACGAAACACAGAAGTTTAACACTTATTTTTTAACACGCTTCTATTTTACGCTGGTGTTATGTGAGAGCGTGGTCCTTCCCAGGTCGAGCCGACCCATTTGTGCTACAACTATACTACAAATATAGTATATTTTATTTATAAGTTTTAGTAGTGTAAGTCAGCAATTATCAAACATAAAACAAATTTAATTTTTTTTAAGCTCAAGGTAACAAACAACCAGATGAATTCTTCAATTTTTATTACCACTATTTTATTAAGTCACTTTCTTGTTTGTCTATCTGTTGTTTCGGGTAAAATTTGGCAACTCAAATTTCAAGTACTTCCGGATGAGCTAGAGAATTGAAATTTTGAACAGAGCTCAGAATCGGATGACAATGTAGGACTAAAATGTGGTATATTAAATTTATCTAGTACAAAATTAAAAAAAAAAACAATTTAATGTTTTTGGCCTTATTTAAATTGAAGTACTTATTAAAAAGGAATCATCATTGACACGAATTTGAATTTGGTCATGTAGAAAGAATAAATGAGGAAAGTTGCAGACGTGAAGGGCAGAGTCGGCAAGGAACGTCCTAGACGGAAGTTGACGCCCTAAACGGAAGTTTAACGACCAAATTATATATTGCTATATATTGAAGATAGAGCAAATGAAAAAATTTAAATTAGCAGCACCCTTAACCAACGAGCATGTATCTATGCGTAGGTAATATGGACGTGAAGGTCTCTGCATACCCCTCGAGGTGAGAGGCGTTAGTGTTTATGTTTAAGATTCTACATATGTATATAGAATGTTCGAAATCGGTTCACAATTGGCGAAGATATTGCGAAGCATTTACACAAAAACATACAGTCAAATTAGAATTTAAAAGAAGCTCCTCCTACTTGAGTCGGAAAAAAATTCGCAGTAGTAAAGATGGCCAATTTCTTAATATTAAAGATGCCATGTGTGTTAGATGTAAAACCCCACAGATATAATTATGATGTCTGTTTAAAAGTTTTAAAAAGTAAAACCACGTTATAGTTATCAGAATAGAATAGAATAGAATAGAATAATTTTTTATTCAATATAGATCACATGTGTAATACTTATTGAAAGTCATTTTTTACTTTACCACTGGTTCGAAAAAAAACCTCTGTCCTGGGAAGAACCAGCAAGAAACCCAGCGGGACTTTTTTTTTAAAGCAAATTTTACAATAATGGTTGTACTAAATATAAGTACAAAATTTATTTTAGAAACAGCTTGGAAGCAATCACCTCATTCCCAGGGGTTATTATCAACCATGTTTTCATTTATACTATAATTACCCTTTTTTATACAGTTTCAACTTAACAAAACATTTAAACTTGGTAATAGAGAGAGCCTGTACACTTTCCGGGACCTTGTTGTAATAGCGTATACATTGCCCCAAGAATGAATTACTGACTCTGTGGAGTCGAGAAACTGGTATCACTAGCTTGTGTTTGTTCCTAGTGTTTATAGAATGCACATCACTTTTTTTACTAAAACTACCTTTATTTTTGTGAACATACATTAAATTTTCGTAAATATACTGAGAGGCCAAAGTTAATATATTTATTTCTTTAAATTTATCTCTAAGAGACTCTCTCGGTTTTAGGTTGTAAATAGCTCTAATGGCCCTCTTCTGTAAAACAAAAATAGTTTCTGAATCAGCCGCATGTCCCCATCGCAAAATCCCATAAGACATTATGCTATGGAAATAACTGAAATAAACTAATCTAGCTGTTTCGACACTAGTGAGACCTCTAAACTTTTTTACAGCATAGGCTGCAGAACTTAGTCTGCTTGCTAGTTTCGATATATGGGGGCCCCACTGAAGCTTTGCGTCGAGAGTGATGCCAAGAAAAACAGTGGATTCAACAGGGCTCAGTTCTTCCCCATTTAAAAACACATTGGTGCTCAGATTTCTAACATTCGTTGTTGTAAATTTAATACATTTTGTTTTATTTCCGTTTAAATGTAAATTATTAACGTTAAACCAATGCACTAATTTTGATATAGCATTATTCACTTCGTCACATTTAAATGATTTACGTTTAAGTTTAAAAATCAAAGAAGTATCATCAGCAAATAATACTATATCATGATTATCCTCTACAATAGAAGGTAAGTCATTAATATACACTAGGAACAGGAATGGGCCGAGAATTGAGCCCTGAGGGACACCCATTAGTACAGGTGAGCCGGAAGAACTTTTACCATTAATAATAACTTTCTGCATTCTATTACTTAAATATGAAATTATAAGTTTAAGCGCTGTATTCTTGACACCATAGTACTGTAGCTTCCTGATTAATGTCTTATGGTGAACGCAGTCGAAGGCCTTGGAAAGGTCACAAAATATACCCAAAGCATCCTCTGAATTCTCCCATGCACAAAAAATATGTTTAATAAGCTCAACTCCAGCGTCAGTTGTTGAGCGACCCCTTGTAAAACCGAATTGATTTCTATGTAGCAATTTATTAATATTAAAGATATAATATTATATTAAAAATATTAGTTGTCAAAAAAGGAACATCAGTAAAATGTTTCTCAAAAGCCATAGCAACTTCTTGATCAGGTCGGGTTAAATTATTGTTAATATTCAATTGAAAATCCGAGTTGCGCGGTTTGACCTTGCCCGTTTCACTATTCTCCAGGTCATTTTAATTTTGTTTAATGCAGTTTTAATTTTGTTACTTAAATGTAAAGCCTTAGCTGTGGCGCACACTTTTTTAAATATTTTAGAATATGTTTTTACATAATCTCTAAATATAACACTACTATTAAATGATCTTTCATTATAAAGCTCGTATAACCTTCGCCTACTCTTATAAATTCCTACTGTCGCCCATTCATTAAATGATATGCGACTGTTAAAAGAGAAAGTTTTAGAAGTAAATATCCTACTAAATTCACAAGTTATAATTTTAAATAACGTACCATACAAATAATTAGCACTGTTTTTAAATGAAAGTGATGGAAGTCTTTTTATTATATTACTTCTAAACCTCTCCAAGCGATGTTCATTTATTGGAACAAACACAACTTTCTTATTTTTCTGTTTTTTTTGTATGTAAGGCAATGATACCAACTGTCCACAGTGATCTGAACTTAAATTTTGAATAATTGATTTATGCAAGGGCTTAACATCTGTAAAAATATTATCTATACAGGTCGCACTAGGCCCAGCAATACGTGTTGGTTCTAAGAATAAATTAACAAGATTATACGATTTAAACAATGAGCTAAACTTAATACTAATGGAAGAAGTTTCAAGGAGATTGATGTTAAAGTCTCCACATATTACAACAGACTTGTTCTGTTTACTAAGTTTGAGCAAAACTTCTTCCACAATCCTTTCAAAATAGTCATAAGTAGCACATGGGGTCTGTAAACACTCACAACAATGAGGTGCTCGAGCTCGACACTAGCCATTTCTCCAGTTCACTCAACAGAGAGGCTCACTATATTCTATATTCTATACGTTCTTTATATAATAATGATTTATCTGCTAGTATTAAGGAGCCACCACGTAAACTTTTTTCTCTATTGAAGGAACTGACCACCTGGTGATTTCTGAAATTAAACATGAAATTATAATCTTTTAGCCAATGTTCAGTAATACAGAGGACATGTATGTTGTTACTATTTAAAAACAATTCAACTTCTAATTCTTTGCCCATCATGCCTTGTATATTTTGATGCACCAGGTGTAAACAATTTTTATTACTTATTTGTGGGCTACATTCAAAGTTAATTAAACTCTCATTATTGCTAGAGATTGCCTCTATTGTCGCATTTACTAATTTAAATTAGTTGGAACTGATTCCAAATTAATTGTCAAATAATTATCCTGCCCAATAAAAGCAGTCTTGGTAGCCAAAAACTTGGCTGAGTTAAAAAGTAAATAATAAGATAGCACATTTGCTATCAGTCTTAAATTATATTTGGATAGGTAATACCTATCTTTTGTCCAAAATTTTTTATTAAATTATTTATGTCAATTACATGAAATTTGTCATTATTATCATTACAATTATATGTCAAATTTAAATTATTATTACATATTAAATTTTGCATTTGTATATTTAAATTATGTCTTAAATTATTTTCCTGTGGCAATCCCTGTATATAAGGCAGTGTGAACAAGACAATTTTGAGTACATTTAAGTTATTAAGTTGTACAATATATCTTAATAACTGTTTGTTGTTTACACTGCCTCTTCTACCAACAAAAATTATTATTGTACTATTTGGGCAAAATTTAGTAACAATAATTTTATTTAGGATATCACTAAAAGATGCTCCAGGCATGCAGCAATTTGTAATTTTTTGTCCCTTTAAAGAGTAATTTAAAGTTTAAAGTTATGCCTAGATTTTTTCCTATGTCAAGAATGAAAAAGATGAGTCTGCTTCTAATTTGTAGTGAAGGATTTCACTTTGTGCCGACGACATCGATTGTTAGACCTCATAGCTTGCGGTCTTGTCCTTGTTCAATACAAATTTATAATTATATTTAGATCCATTTTTAAAATATCCTTTGGTATGTCGTATTTGGGAAAAGATTAATTGAATAGGCTAATGGCAATTTGTATTTGTAATTTTGTAATATGGAATTAAAGATATTAATAAGTTTCCTTAGCAAGATTTCTTTCCAATAAATGTGTTTAATTTTGACATACGATAATTTCGGGCTCGATTTCGCCACATGAATAAAGAATCAGTACCAGAGGCTAAACTTCTAAAGAACTGTCAAAATTTTAAAATATTTTTATAGGAGGATAAAATTAAATAACAAATCTTTTATCAGCTTTTATAATAATAATAATAAGCCATTTTTATTTCCTTAACAAATCCATATTTACATTCACAAGATGACAGATTTTTTATTTTATTTATTTATGTTGTTAAGGCCCCTTTTCGGGTATAGGCCTCCTCCAGTTTATGCTAGATTTTTCGGTTTTTGGCCTTGTTTAGCCAATTTTTCCTTGCAATTTTTTGTATTTCATCGGCCCAGTGTTCAACTGGGCGACCTCTTGGTCTTATTCCGGTCAGTCCTGACCATGCCGTAATTCTTTGAGTCCACATATTATCTGATAAGCGTGCAATATGACCTGCCCATTTCCATTTCAAGCGCTGGGTATGTTCAAGGGCATCTACAACATTTGTTTTCTTACGAATATGTTCATTTCTTTGCCTATCTTTCAACTGGATGGTTAACATGCTTCTCTCCATTGCTCTTTGACTCATTTGTATTTTGGTTCTTGTCGTTTTGTTGAATATCCAGGTTTGAGAACCATAGGATAGGCAGGATAGTAAACAAGAGTCCATAACTTTTTTCTTTAGCTTTAGAGGTAGCTTAGATTTTAATATTTCTTTTAGACCCCAAAATTTTTTCCATGTGATATTTATTCTCCTTTCAACCTCTTCTGTGTGCCTGGATTTCCTAAAAGATATTTGTTTGCCTAAGTATAAGTAAGTCCCTACATATTCTAGCAAGGCTCCATTTATTATTACAGGGTTCTGAGTGCTGTTTGTCATAACTTTTGTTTTTGAGGTGTTTAGTTTTAAACCTATGCTTTCACTGACCGTGCATAACTCTTTCATCATTTCTCCTAATTGACTTGCTGTTTTGGAGAAGAGCACTATGTCATCAGCAAATCTAAGGTTGCTTAGAAAATGTCCGTTGATGTAAATTCCTTTTTGTTTCCAACTCAGGTCTTTCATTATATTTTGTAAAACAGAGATGAATATCTTGGGTGATAGAGGATCCCCCTGCTTAACACCTCTACATATTTTGATTTTTGAACCTATTTTATCTAGTTTTACTCTGCTTTCACTATTGCTATAAATATGTTTCAGAATATTTATGTAAGTTTCTGGGAGTTCTTGACTATATAAAGCTTGCCATATGCTTTCGTGTGATATAGAGTCGAAAGCTTCATATAGTCAATGAATGCTAGATAGAGTGGTTGTTTGAGTTCTTGATGCTTCTCTATTATTTGCTCTAAGGTATGGATGTGATCGGTTGTACAGTATCCTTTTCGAAATCCCGCTTGTTCTATAGGTTGATTTTTTTTCTATATACGGCTCAATTCTTTTATCTAAACACATCGCAAATAACTTATAAATGCTTGGGAGTAGGCTAATTGGTCGATAGTTATTGACATCAGTTGGATCTCCCTTTTTGTATAGTAGTATGATTCTCGATTTTGCCCACTTTCGGGGTGTCTTTTGTGTTTGAAGTACTCTATTGTAAAGTGTGGTGAGTGGGCGTATGAGAATCGATTTTCCTAACTTAAAAGCTTCGTTAGGAATATTATCCGGCCCAGGACTTTTCTCTGATTTAAGCTTTTCTATTTGTCTCAAGATTTCTAGCCCATCAAAGGATTTTACTGATAGTGTCGTCTTAGTTATATAATTCTGTGGCAACTTTAACTATATCTGTTCGAGTTCCTGCGTTTTGTGACGTTATTTGTGATTTTAAAATAGGTATCCAAGTTTTGTTTTTGTTAAGTTGTTTATATGCTCTTTTTTGACTTCCGCTGTTTTGTAAGTTCTTTGTTATTATTTTCATCCTGTGGTTTTCGTAATCCTTTTTTAGAAGTTTGTTGATAATTTTATATAGATTAGCAAGTTTTTTCTTCTCTTCTTTAGTTTTGGGTTGTTTCTTTTGTAATTCTATTCGACTTTTTATCATTTGTTTGATCTCTTCTTTGAGTATAATATTTGATTTTTCTCTAGGGCTTATAGAGATTAAGCTTTGTAATATCGCTGTCTCTATTTTGTTGCTGTAGGACTCTATGTCGTCAGATTTCTCCCAGGATAGTTTATGAGCCTTCTGTTGTAGTGTAACTAGAAAACTCTTTTCGTTTTCTTTGTCTGTCAATAATATATTTCGATTGTTATTAAACTTAGCTCTAGATTTCTTTAATTTATTAATACTATATGTACCTCGTAACAGTCTGTGATCACTTGAAAATGTTGAGATGTTTATCATTTCTATATTTGTGAACGTTTCTAGTTGGTTGCTTAATAGAAAGTCAATTTGATTTTTTACTGTTCCATCAGGGGATGTCCAGGTCCAAAGATTTTTTGTTTTTTTCTTGAAAATTGTGTTAATAATGGTAAGTTTATTTGCAAGTGCGTACTGCAGAAGCCGGTCACCTCTATGGTTCCTTTTCACGTAGCAGTATGGTCCCATTATTATATTTTCTCCTGGGTTTCTTTGTCCGATTTTAGCATTTAGATCACCCATCAGAATTAGCTGTTTTCCTTGAGCTAGGTTTTGTGCTTTTTGGAGTTGATCATAAAATGTATTTATTTCCTCTTCCGGTGCTTCATAAGTGGGAGCGTATACTTGTATTATTGATAATTTTGTTGATTCAAATTCCAGATCTAACAGGCACACTCTCTCAGATATCCCTATATACCTATTTATATTGGATTTGTATTTCTCTTTGATTAGAAATCCGACTCCATAATGTCCCTTAGTTTCCTCTGTATGGAAAAATATATGATTTTCTTGTTCAACTATGTTATTTCCTATTATTCTTAATTTAGATAGCACTACGATATCGTATTTTATGTTGTTTAGAGAGAATTTGAGTAATATCATTTTTTCTGGTGTTATAAGAGATCTTACGTTGTTTGTACAAATATATAGCTTGTGTTGACTTTTCTGGCATTTTGGAGGGTTACAGTCTTTATCTCCCGCGGTGACAAGCCGTATTGGGAGATCAAGAGGGGCCAGCTGTTGTTGCTATTCTGTGTCGTACTGGTTGTATTTTGCTTGTTTTTGGGAGTTGTTTCCGCGGTTGCAGGGTAGTTTTGGCTTTTCAATTATGAAGTCCATCAAATTAGTGGTCTTATTTTTCTTCATTGGGTGTTTAGTGCCTTTGTGAATTATTTGACTACAAACCTCGGATAATTCCGGTGACTCTGACATGTTTCTTTTGCTGGCATTGTTATGGAATTTCTTGTTTTCTTTGTCGTTTAATACAATTAATTTATCATATTCAATGAATGCCTTCTTGCCTAATTCTTTCTCCTTTTTTAATTGAGTTTGCAATTCCTTGCGTTTTTTAAGTATTTCTATGGGATAATCTTGTTTTATATAGTAAGGAGTTTTTTCCAGGCGTGTTTTGTTTTTCTGAATATATATTTTTAATCCTAATTTATTGAAAGTTATCACTACTGGTCTGACCTTGTCACTTTTTCTTCCCAGTCTTCTAACAGCTTCGATATTGTTATTGTCATATTTCAGGGTAAAGTTGGTATTTAATATATCGATTATTCGTTTTTCAAGTTCGTGGTAAGATTTTTCCTGTTCCTCTACTCCAAATATGACGAGATTTTTTCGTCTTATGTGTCTCTCGAAGTTGTTTATAGCTATACTTTGTTCCTCTATTTTTTCTCGAGTAGTTCGTTTTTTAACTCTAAGTTTTTGAATTTTTCGTTAATATTGTTATTTATTGAAGTTTGAATGTCTTCCTTCATTTCCAGCATATCAGCTTTCTGTTGTTTTATTTCTCGTTGCATATTTTCTAGTAACCTTTTTATTTCATCCATAGTTATTACTTTAAATTATTTAAAAGCTTTTTCAGTTTTATAATCTTTCCTAGTGCTGTCCTCTAGTGTTGAGAAGTATTAGTAATTTAAACTGTAAGAGGTATTTTATCTGATTTCTTTATATTATTATGATTCTGATTTTATTATAATACTTAATGTATTATATTTTTTATAAACTATTTTTATTCTAAATATTTTATTTTTATGATTTTTGTTCTTCAAAAATTTGTTGCGCCTTTTAATTAAACGGGAAGTTATAAATCTGATGTCGTTTTTTTTTTAAATATGCTATCGGAAAGCACTCACATGACATAACAAATATACAATCTTGTACACGTTTTAATATTTCATTACCAATATTTACATATTTCAGTTTTTAAATCTTTGTTAATTCAGCAACCGTCCGTCGTGATGTCTCTCTCGAAGTTCGCATGTCGCAAGGCGCAGACGCGTGATATACGCGGGTGAAACCGCGGGGCACAGCTAGTTATAGATACATTCTTACATTGACTGGAACTCAAACGAGCATGGTCATTTGTCGAAAAGTTGAGCGCTGGAAAATAATTTCCAAATAAATACTTTACTATCCTCTTTTTAAACTTAATACAGGATTTTTCGAAGTGATCCTCACAATTTTTAACATCAAAAAGTTTTGAAAGGATATCTTTCATCCGGCAGCTTTTAACCACTCTTGTCGTTTAAAATAATAAAAAAAAGAACCTATGTATTTAACTTACATAAACACTCACGCCTGTCACCCAGAGGGGTAGGCAGAGACTATGGACTTCCATTTGGCACGATCCTGACAGACCTCTCTCGCTTCCTCCACATCCATATACCTACGCATACACGCTCGTCGGTTAAAGGTACTCTTGATTTGGCCCATTTTCAATATATCGCCAATTTGGTCGATAAACTTTCGCCTAGGGCGACCCTTCCCGATTTTGCCGTTCACCTCTGCAACATAAATTTGCTTTGTCACTCTTTCCTCATTCATTCTTTCTACATGACCAAACCACCGAAGCATTCCTTTCTTAATCCTGGTCACAACATCATCTTGCAAACCACACTCTTCTCTTATTAAACAATTTCTCACTCTGTCATTCAGATTCATCCCTAACATACTCCTTAATGACCGCATTTCTACAGCATTTATTCTACTCTCGTGCGTCTTCTGCCACACCCAACTTTCACTACCATACATTAAAGTAGGCACTAACACAGCATTGTGAATTGCCATACGTGCCTTTTTGGACACATTCTGACTTTTCACAATAGAGTGTAGAGCCCCATTCACTCTATTTCCTGCATTCACTCGTCGTTCTATATCCTTATCATATCTTCCATCCTTGCTAAACACACATCCCAAATACACAAACTCATCTACTTGTTCCACCAACTCCCCTTCTTTCTTTTTTATTCTTATTTCACATATCGTTTTACTTTCTTCTCTTTCAAAAACCATAACTTTCGTCTTACTTGCGTTCACTTTCATTCCCTTTTCTTTTAATGTCCTGTTCATTAATGTAACCATCATTTGCAACTCGGCCGCCGAAGACGCAAGTATGACTTGATCATCGGCGTATAAAAGGCATTTGACGGTTAACTCACCCATTCTTAACCCGCATTCTTCTACTTTCAAATTTTCCAAACAACTGTCCATAAATAGGTTGAACAGCCACGGGGAAGCCACACAGCCCTGTCTGACACCTTTATGGATGCCAAACCAGTCCGAGTAAGCCCCGTTGATCCTGACACAGGCATTAGAGTCCCTATACAGAGACTTCAATGCCTTTATCAGACCAGCGCTCAACCCAAATGAGGTCAGTGTTTGCCATAACACGTTCCTGTCCACTCTGTCATAAGCCTTTTCCAAGGCCATGAACGCACAAAAAACTTTCTGGTTTTTGGCCAAAAATTTCTCCGCAATCATGCGCATGGAAAAGACTTGATCCGTACACCCTATCCCCTTTCTAAATCCAGCTTGCACATCCCAAATTTTTCCATCAGTTTCTTCCATAACTCTTTCAATTAACACCTTAGCATACAGTTTACCCACAATGCTAAGCAAGCTGATACCACGGTAGTTTTTACAGTCCTGCTGCGACCCCTTTCCCTTATATATTGGGACTATAACGGCTTTGCACCAGTCTTCCGGTACTCGCTTCAGTTCCCAACATAAATTAAACAATGTGTACAGCAGGCCTGCAACCACACCCTCTCCAGCCCTTAGCATTTCGAGTGATACTCTATC
Source organism: Parnassius glacialis (assembly GCA_033319125.1). Classification (NCBI taxonomy): domain Eukaryota; kingdom Metazoa; phylum Arthropoda; class Insecta; order Lepidoptera; family Papilionidae; genus Parnassius; species Parnassius glacialis. The sequence goes on from JAVANC010000027.1 coordinate 35,414,521, forward strand.
ATATCCGGCTGCCTTACCTGCTTTCATGCTTTTCATTGCTTTCACTATTTCATCTACACTTATTTCTCTACCTCTCTCCACTTCTTCCGGAATTTCTATTTCACTTACTTCAGACGACTCTTCACTCTTAAACACGCTTTCAAAGTATTCCTTCCATCTCTTTAAATTCGAAAATTCATCATTCAGCATGCAGCCATTCTCGTCTTGTATAGCATTCATTCTAGGCTGTTTTGAATTGCCCCTGGCAGTTCTTACGATCTTCCAGAACATTTTAATATTTGCCTGGAAGTTATCAGATATTCTTCTATCATTCTTATCTGTCCTTTCTTGCTTTTTCCTTTCAACAACTTCTTTTACTCTCTTATTTATACGTCTAAAGTCTGCCTTTTTTCTTTCAATCTCATCATTCATACCGCCAGAATTACCAGCTTTGGTTGCTAGTAAATCTAGCCATGCTTTCTTCTTTGCTTCAACTTCCATCCGTACCTCATCATCCCACCACAACGTATTACTTTTCCTTTCATTCGTTCTCTTACTTACACCACATACTTCGGTGGCTGTATCCACCAAAACTTTTTTAACATTATTCCATACATTCTTCAAGTCTAAATCATTCATACTAAATTCATTCAACACACTTATATTTTCCCTCAGTCTGCATTTATACTTCTCTTTCACACCTTCATCTTGTAGCCTCTCTATTCTTATACGCTGTAACGCAGTGGTAGACACAGATGTCCGATGCCGCCAACGCTTGGATAGACCATTAATTTGGCATAAGACCAAGTAATGATCCGTCCCTACGTTGGACCGCCGGTAAACCCTTGTATCTACCACTGCGCTCCTCATTCTTCCATCCACAATTATGAAATCTATCATGCTTCTATCATCCCCTCTTTCCCATGTATACATGTGAATCCTCTTATGGCGAAAGAAAGTGTTCGCCACAAAAAGATTCTTTTCCACACATATGGTGAGGAGGTCTTCATCATTCTCATTTATTCTTTCATCGCCAAACGCTCCTAATATCCTTTCATAACCAGACCTCTTCACTCCAACCCTTCCATTAAAATCTCCTAACATAATAATACTTTCATTTTCCTTGCATTTCGTCAACACCAGCCTTACCATGTCCCAAAACTACTCTCGGATATAAGTGGGCTTAGACATATCTGGGGCGTACACCCCAAGCACAAACAACTTCTTTAAGCCCACTTTCATTCGTATCCACAGCAGCCTTGGGCTTACACATTCATACTCTTTCACACATTGACCCATTCTTTCTGAAAGGATGACACCGACTCCCTGGCATGCCCGCTCGGTCTCGTCTACACCAGACCAGTAAGCGGTATACATGCCATGTGCAGTGACATCTCTTCCCTTTCGTTTCGTCTCATTCACACATAACACATCTATTCTTCTATCATTCATCATTTCGCATATTTCATCCATCTTATCATTCATTGCTCCACATACATTCAGCGTAGCCAGACGGGCCTCCGCAATCCACTTTTCGCCCCTCCAGGAGACAGGACGTGACGGGTGGCGAACCTCGTCGCCGGTTTTCCTCACGGAGATTCTTCGCACCCCTGCCCCATTAAAGGGGCGCCGGGAACTCGGGGCCATTTCTTTAAATTTTTGGCTCATGGTGCGACATAAGGGGTGGTAGATTTTACGCCGCTACCACACGGCGCGGAGCCGAGTCTATCGTTTCGGCATTGTCGCTCGTTTAGTACCACCCGGGGGACACGTGTAGGGTGGGCCTAGGGTTAGGTGGTCGAAGCCTACGGACGCGAGCGACTCATCCCCCCATTTAACTTATAAACATTTTTATTCAATTATAAATATTATAAAAATAACTATTACCTACTACGCACGTTTTCTTTCAATGTTAATATATACCTCATACATAATATACCTTTATGTGTGAGGTATCTATTTATCACATTAAAAATAATAAATTATAGTCAAGTATACTATATATACTTACCAAGTGGAGTCTTTAGGATAATTAAAAACTATATATTTATATTTATTCTATTATTGTTCATACAAACAAGTACATTTAATCATATTTCCACTTTTTTATATTTCATTGAACAAGAATAATTCTTGAAAAAACAACATTTGATACTTATTATTTTTTACACAACCCTGGGTTTGTGTACTGGCCGAGCTGGTTTAAACCAGTTTCTCTCTGTAAGTTACGAGCAGCCAGTGCCAACGCACATACTCGCTTCTGGCTTGTAGTAGTGTAACTATCATAGCGCGGTTGTATGAAGGTTTGCCTCTGTACGGTACAGTTTCTTTACTCATATGATTTCAAGTTAGGGGCTTAATGATTATAAGCGGCTGAACGTGCTGAAAAAGAGGAAGATTTACTCTCGATGAGGTTAAATTAGGATAAATATAGAGACCCAACCATTGGCATTTATATTTAGTATTTCATATTTACTCGTTAGGTAATAATTGGTGCTGTGGTGTAATATTATATCATATTTTTTTATAGAAGAGGCATGCGGCTCACCCGATGGTAAGTGACTACCGCCGCCCATGAACAACAGCAACGCCAGGGGAATTGCAGATGCGTTGCCGCCCTTTTAGAAATGTGTATACTCTTTGCTTGAAGATCCCTAAGTCGTATCTAATATATAGGTTGGTCTGGGTATATTTTACTATACAAACATACAACGGAATGTTAAATAAAATTATATACGATAGATATTAAAAAATGATATTTAATAAAACGCGAATACCACTGTACACGCCCCTAGCTGCCCCAACAAAGGTTGACGGGACTAGGGCCCATGAGTAATCCCATCGACGGGCAGCAGAGGGACGGGGCCCAACGGCCTATGGAGACTTATCATTCTACGCAATAAATATAAGGCTAGGTATACAAATAGTACGTACCTAGTTCCGAAGCTAAGACCGCCCCAAGGCTCGGTCAGGCCGTAGGTAGGTGTAGGTGCATGTAAGTGGTGTGTAGTAGTGTTTATTTATGTGACCTGACCCAGCTGAGGTGACTGGGCAGCAGCCTGGTCCGATGCTGCCCCACCATGTTGTATCACTCCAGCGGACGTCACCAATTGACAACTTCTTTTTCATTTCACTATTTCAGTCTATCAACTTTATCGTACATTTAACTAACATCAAAGTAAACCAATTCAACATTCATCGAAATCAAAACACGTGACATCCGGCACAAGTAACGAACATTAGTCCAAAGTTCAATATTCAAGGTTCCGTGTTCACGTAGCACAAATTATAATCGAGCACACGCGACCTTCTCTCGGGTCACAAAGTTCAGCATTCCCAAACAACAAAATAAATTCCTTCGTACGATATTAAATACTACGCAGCAATAAGAATTCAAAATCAGCCTAGCTGACAAGCAAACTAACTACAGAGTCAACACACAAAAGGCTCTTAACGCGACGGTACAATTAAACAATGACTTCCAAAAACGATAAACCGGGCCACGCCCTCGAAATGGAATGCGAGCTTCAAATTCCATACCGTATCTCTACTCGGCGTGCGCACAAGGTTCCACGTCGCACAAGCAAGTTAAATATTGCAAAATGCACTTCAACATGCAATCACTATACAATTGACCCAATTACTTTCAAACGAAACTACTTTAATCAGTCAAATCCAATACAAGCCTCTTGTCACGAACTTACAACTTAGACAAACTAATCCGAGGCGGTTTTCACGAAACCACAAATTCAATAGCGACTTAACCGCGCACAAATACTAAAAATCTAGACCATAAAACCAAAACTGGTCGCGCGAAATCGCTGCAGCGGTCACCACAAAATACGTTAATCGACTATTCTGTGTTCTTTCTGTATTCTGTGAGGTCGTGGTACCAACCCGGTTCGAGCCGGCCCATCCATGCGACAGCAAAAGCTGCCGCCTGGCTCTACCACTGTTAATATATATATATATATATATATATCTTTTATAATAAGAAGTATACATCCAGCAGAGGTCTAAATATAATCTGTTCAATGTCAAAGATGGGCATATAAAAATTGCACAGGTCCACGTCTGTGCTTATATTCGTTACTTTTGTAAGAAATAAAAGGTCGCTCGTAATTACCTTAGAAGGTTTGCAATTACCCCAAATGATGTCCGTATTTACCCGATGTGTACCGGTTAATTACGGACAACAAGCTTTTAGTATTTTTTTAAATATTTAGTAGTAGTTAATTAATTAAAAATAAAAGATTATGTTGATTTTGTAAAGAGCAATGTTTAATTATAATAAAAAAGGGAATGACTACTGTTATTTATATGGTTTTTATCTATTTAATGAATGAATTGTAACGTTGCTAATTTTGGCAAATATTTTGGTCAACCATGAATTACGCATAATTGAAACAAAATAACTTTGTATTAGCTTACGCATAGTTTTAAGACTTGTGTTACTTTTATTATTTTTATCAGTGTTTATTTGTGATGTACTAAAATGTTTTGTCTTCTTTTCTATGTTGTTGAATATACGTATGTTTAAAGTTCGTAAACTGTAAGACTATTTGTTTTGGAGAAAATATAGTTACAGATAAATAAAAACGCAGACCAAAGTTTTCCACTTAAATCTTTGAGTGAGGTAAGTTTTATATCTTGAGACGTAAGAGCACACTTGATTGACGAGTAGACAAACCTACAAAAACAAACATGTTTTTATAATTGCATCAAAATTTTTTGTTTTGGAGAAAGACAATTGTTATTTGGATATTAGTTTTTGGTTAGAGTCCACAATAGCAGATACTTAACCTAAAATAAAAGTAACATTTTCATCTTATACGACCTTTAAAAACGAACTTACTCCTTTTTAAAAGGCCGACAACGCACCTACGATTTCCCTGGCATTGCAGCTGTTCATGGGTGGCGGTCAACACTTACCATCAGGTGAGCAGCATGCTCGTTTGTCAGTCGGGTGTAGAAAAATTATCAGCCGTAAGTAATGTCTTAGTTCCGGACACAGGCATCTTCTCATATCTGAAAGGGTTTTAGGGCAAGAAAGAATTCACCATTCAGCGTGCGTGCCTAATGCGTGTTTTCGGAATCAATATTTTAAATTTCTTAAAATTCCAAGATTTCTCATGAAATTTCCCACCGTGCTTGTGGAAAATCAGGCCTTTTTCATACAGGTAACATTTAAATTTTTAATGGTGGAAGACCGGGTCAATATCCACCCTTTCAGAATATCAACGTATAAAACTACATAATATTGTGATTCATATGGTGGATGACGAAAATCAAAGTTCCTTTTTAATGTTAACTAAGTATATCATCATAATCCTCAGTTCGCTTACGCACTCGTGAACTATACCTGTCCGGCATCTGATCTGGAGGACATTAATTTAAAATAATTAATTAATACTTGATAAATTGGGACAGGACCGGAAAAATAGCTATGTATTTGCGCTATTTTGCTGTTATAACATTCAAGAGGCATCTATCAAATGAGGGTAAAAAATATACCCCTGCTTTGCACGGTTGATTTCTGGTTTTTGACAATAACGCCACCTACCGGCACCTAATTGTAAATCTAAACTATTCTTTAATCAATTTAATCACACACACAAAATTTCATCAAAATCGGTCTAGCCGTTTGGGAGGAGTTCAATTACATACACACGGACAGAAGAATTATATAATATACTAGCTGACCCGGCAAACGTTGTTTTGCCAAATACATTATTTCTAGGAAATATTTTTTTAGTTTTAAAAATCGCGAGTAAAGAACCGGGGTTGATCATAGAAAGGTGAAATTTTAATTTTTATGTATTTTTCAATGCTCAATCATAATATAAAAAAAATAAAAAAATTGTCAAAAAATAAACAAATATTAATGGGTGGGTCACCTTTACAATTTAGGGGTTTGAAAAATAGCTGTTGGCCGATTCTCAGATCTATCCGATATGCACAAAATATTTCATACAAATCTGTGCAGCCGTTTCGTAGGAATTTGGTAACCAACACCGCGATACGAGAATTTTATATATTAAGATAATATGCATGTATTATAAATATAAATCTTACTCTTAAATCATTCTGTCTATTGATGAAAACCGCATTAATGTTAAAATATGTAAAATATGTTTCTTCTAGTGGATAAAATATGTACTAGGCTAATAATGTACCACAGCTATTTATAGAGCAATAAAGTTTGTCTATTCTCAACCTGCAACTCATTCGTTTTTTATTAGGTTATGGGCCCAGTGAAAAACTAATTAAATAATTTTACAGTAAATTCATATCTTGTGTCAGGAAACAAGTTATAATGTCATCGTCAGGCGGTTATTTAATAAATGTGTCGAAGTTAAAGGGACGCGAGAACTTTGATGACTGGGCGTTCGCGGCAAGAAATTTTCTCATATTGAAAGGTATAGACATCGATGCCATTCCTGAGGATTTAAGTGATGTTGAAGACAGAAAAGCGAAAGCAAAACTCATCATGACGATTGATTCCAAGTTGTATGTTCATATAAAAACTGAAACTAAAGTTAAGGATTTATGGCAGAAACTACGGAGATTATTTGATGACAGCGGATTCACCAGAAAAATCAGTTTACTAAGAACATTAATATCCATTCGACTTGATAATTGTGAATCCATGACAAATTACGTGAGTCAAATTGTGGAAGCTGCACAAAGACTGAAAGGCACAGGATTCGAGATTAATGAGGAATGGATTGGATCATTGCTGTTGGCGGGACTACAGGGAAAAGTTTGCCCCAATGATCATGGCAATAGAACATTCCGGCATAGCCATAAACTCGGATGTCACCAAAACGAAATTGCTTGATATGAGTTCTGAAGTCGGTAACCATGACTCAGAAGTAGCATTATTGTCGAAGCATAAAAGTAAGTTCGGTCAAAATTTGAATACAAAAATTAGTAAACAAACGTCAAATTATACGTCAAATGTCAAGAAGGTTATAAAATGCTATAAGTGCAAGAAAATTGGCCACTTTAAAAACCAGTGTCCTGAAGTAAACGAAAAGCAAGTTAACGCATTTAGTGCTGCATTTTTTAATAGTGAATTTAATAAGGATGATTGCTATATTGACTCGGGGGCTAGTACTCATATGACATCATGCAGAGAAAATTTAATGGAAGTGAGAAAAGTACACGATATGAAGAAAATTATTGTTGAAAATAATATGACTGTGCCAGTTGTGTGTGCCGGGAATGCACAGATAACTACACTTGTGAATAATTCTCAGTTTGACATTAAAGTGAACAACATTTTGTACATACCTAACCTAACCACAAACTTATTATCAGTAAGCCAGCTAATAGCAAAAGGAAACAAAGTAACTTTCAAAACTGATGTGTGTTATATACATAATCAACGGAATGAGCTTATTGCAACAGCAAATTTAAAGAATGGTGTGTATATGTTGAATACAGTAAAGTCAGAGAAAGTGTTGGCCGCAGCAGGTCAAACTACAGATGCAAAACAGTCGCATAGGAGATTGGGTCATATTAACAGTAATGATTTGCAGAAGATAAAGAGTGGTGCTGTAGAGGGTATATCATTTGATATAAAGGCTGATATTCAGAAAATAAACTGCCAGGTATGTTGTGAAGGGAAACAGAGTCGTTTACCATTTCAATTATGAAACCATAGAAGTTCAGAAATGCTAGATTTAGTTCACTCAGATCTGTGTGGGCCTATGGAGGTTCGATCGATTGGATAGACAAGATATTATCTATTGTTTGTTGATGATGCCAGCAAGATGGCATTTGTATATCTTCTGAAGGAGAAGAATCAGACTCTACAGTTTTTCAAGGGATTTCAAAAAATGGTTGAGAAGCAAAAAAGATCCAGAATAACAACATTGAGAACTGACAATGGAGGGGAGTTTTGCTCAGATATGATGGAAAATTATCTGAAAAATAATGAAGTTATCCATCAGAATACAAACCCATATACTCCGGAGCAGAATGGTGTCAGTGAAAGATTCAACAGGACAATTGTTGAACTTGCAAGATGTTTGTTGTTCGAGGCCAAACTGGATAAAAATTTTTGGGCAGAAGTAGTCAACACGGCAGTATATTTAAAAAAATAGATCGCCAGCTTCAGGTTTGGACCAAAAGACTCCGATTGAGATATGGACAGGACATAAACCTGACCTCAGTCATGTCAGAATATTTGGGAACCCTGTAATGTTCCTAAAAATAAAAGATTAAAGTGGGACAAGAAAGCAGTTAAATACATCTTAGTAGGATACTCGGAAAATGTGAAAGGTTACCGATTATATAACCCAGAAACTAGAAAGATATGTACCAGTAGAGATGTCATTATAATGGAGCAAGATACTACTGAGATAGAAATAAACGAAGGACAGTTGAAAGAATAGCAATCAGTAGAACAGGAAAGTTCTATGATAGAAAGTGACAATACATTGACAAATCAGGATGATCCTACCTATGTATATGATTCAGAAAAAAGCACAAGTTCAACTGAAGGAGAGTTCTATCATACATTAACTGAAGAAGAGGATCTATCTGAAAATGTAGAGCCTCCATTGGTGGGAAAGCGTATCAAAAACCTCCTGAAAGATATGGTTTTACTAATCTTTGTGTTTCAGATGAACCAGAATCTTGGGCTGAAGACATAAGCTATAATGAAGCCACCAACGGTCCAGAGAAAGACAAGTGGCAGCAGGCTATGTCTGATGAACTTCAAGCATTTGAGGATAACCAAGCCTGGGAGATTGTTAGTCAAGAAGAGGCAGACAGAGTAGTACAGTGCAAATGGGTGTTCAAGAAAAAGCCAGAAAACAATAACAGTGTCAGGTATAGAGCAAGACTTGTGGCGAAAGGTTATACTCAACAGCATGGAGTAGATTTTAATGAGACCTACTCACCCTTTCTCAGGTATTCTACACTTAGATTATTGTTTGCAATAAGTGTGAAATATAATTTTGAAATCACTCATCTTGATGTAGTTACAGCATTTTTGAATGGTTTTTTAACAGAAAATGTATACATGCAAGCACCTGCTAATTTAAATTGTCCAAGTAATTGTGTTCTTAAACTTAAAAAAGCAGTTTATGGACTGAAGTAGTCTGCAAGGGCATGGAATGCTAGAATAAATGATTTTTTGATTGATTTGGATTATAAAAAGTCAGTATCAGAACCATGTTTATACAGTAAAAAATGTAAGAATGAGCAGATTATCATTGCAATATTTGTTGATGATTTCTTTATTTTTCTAATAGTAAGACTATGACTAATGATCTGAAAAAAAACTTATGGCAAAATTTGAAATTAAAGATTTAGGTCAAATAAAAAGGTGTTTAGGCATGAGAGTGAAATATGAAAATAACTGTATATCTATTGATCAGGAACAATTTGTAAAACAAATTCTTAAAAAGTTTTATATGACTGATTGTAATACTAAAGATACTCCAATGGAATGTAATTTGAAATTAAAAAAAGCAGAATGTGTTGACAAACAGTTTCCCTGTCCACAGCTTATAGGAAATCTTATGTATTTGTCAGTATTAACACGTCCAGATATATCATATAGTGTGAGCTACCTTAGCCAGTTTAATAATTGTTTTAGTTCAGTACATTGGCATCATGCCAAAAGAATTTTAAAATACTTGCAAAAAACTAAATCTTATGGTTTGAAGTTTACTAAAGATACCTGTAATTTAGAAGGTTTCGTAGATGCTGATTGGGCATCGAATACTGCAGATAGGAAATCCTACACAGGATTTTGTTTTAAATTGTCAGGCTGTGTATCTATGAATATCCTATGAATGCAGGAAGCAACAAATTGTAGCCTTGTCAAGTACCGAGGCCGAGTACATGACCATTGCTGAAGCATGTAAAGAGGCAATATATTTAAAGAATCTGTTATCTGATATTATTGGTTGTAACTATACTGTAATAATTTACAATGACAACCAGGGAGCCCAGAAGTTGACAGAGAATCCTTTGTTTCACAAACGAACTAAACATATAGACGTTCGCTACCACTTCATACGCGAAGCAGTCTCTAATAGCCTTGTAAAAATTGAATATCGATCAACATCTGAGATGCCTGCTGATATATTAACGAAAAGTTTAAGTGGTGCCAAACATAACAATTTTATAAAATTATTAGGAATTCAAAATGTTTCAAATTGTCAAAGTTAGTGTCGTTAGTTTTATTATTACTTAGTATTTGATTATTTTGATAAGTGGCGCTGTTAAAATATGTTTAATTATATCAAAATAAAGTCTACTTCATACTAACGTCATCTAGCTGATAAAATATATACTAGGCTAATAATGTACCACAGATAATTATAGAGCAATAAAGTTTGTCTATTCTCAACCTGCAACTCATTCGATTTTTATTAATTAAAAACGCAAAACCGTTGCGTAACTTTTAGGATCAAAGCGTACAGACGGCGGAAAGCGACTTTGTTTTATACTATAGAAACTGCCAAAAGTATATTTTAGACAAGACTTGAAATTGATGAAGTATATATATTTTGCTTTTCGATTAGTCCGAAAGTGGATCTTGTTATTTAATCCAATAAAATAATTTTCTAAGATGAACTCTAGCAAAAAAATCTGCAAACAAGACTTTCTATAAGTACTCATCGTCTTATTAAAAAAATAATTTCATAATAAGTCTCAGGATTGAACTAGGATGTCTCTTAAAAAGAAGTCTAACTAAAGTGAATGAATGAGGAAAGAGTGACAAAGCAAATTTATGCTGCAGAGGTGAACGGCAGAGTCGGGAAGGGTCGCCCTAGGCGAAAGTTTATCGACCACTTTGGCGATATATTGAAAATGGGCCAAATAATAAATAACTTAATATATAAAGTAAAATAAGATAAATAATACAATAAAAAATACTTTAACCGACGAGCGTGTATGCGTAGGTATATGGATGTGGAGGAGGCGAGAGAGGTATGTCAGGATCGTGCCAAATGGAAATCCATAGTCTCTGCCTACCCTCTGGGTGACAGGCGTGAGTGTTTATGTTATGTCATGTCTAGCTAAAGTATGCGACATAAAATGTAAAGTATGCAATTTGATAGCAAATATCAAATTTCGCGAAGGCTGTGAAGTCTCGGCACAGGGACTTCATTCGCGAGTAATACTCTCCTTAAATCATAGCTTAATTCCAGGATTATCAATCAACTAGGTATTGTATTGTAACGGAACACATTCAAACTTGCATTTAAAGAGTGTTTTGGGGCAAATGTTAGGTCCGGCTATTAACAAGAAATAACAAAAATCTTGTTCACCTTTAATGTAAAGTTAAGATATTTCTAACGGGTTACATAACGGGTGGCCAAAAGTTGCACATTTTGCTGCTATACGAAAGAAGGCACATGTCGCATCTATCGTTTGTTAATTAACATAGCAAATGGCACGATCAACTGTCTCGAGCTGATGGGGCAAATACGTTTACAACTTCCATACGCATCTACACACAAGCCGTGTAAACTAAACTATATGTGCCGGGAGTTAGTACAGACTATAGGCAAAACTCTTATTTAATTAGATCGAGGAAGTGTTTCAACGACGTGGTAAAAATACATAATGTTTATTTATTTAATACCTCTAACAGGCAACTTAAACGTCTTCTGAGTAATAAGTATTTAGTTAACTGATGTTTAATTAGGCCTATGTTATTATTACTTCATTTTACTCCTGAAATCATTTGTTTATCGTATATTTGTGTCTTCACCTACGTTTCATGTGAAATTTTTCTTCAAACTTTTAATCGCCCTTCAGTATATTTTTTTGTTCATAACTTTTATTTATAGTATAAGGGTGACAGTCCACCCGATGGTGAGTAGATGTTGTGACCCATAGACATCTACATTTATCTTCAATTAGGCATCAAAATGCAAATTCGTTGTCACCCCTTTTTTTTTTTTTTTTTTTTTTGCGGATGGAAAATCATCAAATGACGCCTTTCGCTCTGGGTGGAGCGGAAGGGAGTGTCAGACTTTTACTGACTAAAAACCATCCGTGTTCCTTCAGTGCCCTTACGTTCCGGAGCCGCGGTATCTCTTTCGAACAGCCCGCAGCCCCGGCAGGCGTCGGCCCTTGCGGGCCCCTTCACGCTGCTGACAGCTCTTTGAGGCGCGCGTGGAACAAAACGCGCCGTCGACACGGCCTGTCGTCGTTAGACGGACGGACGGCGAGCTACCCATTGCTCGCCGTCCACAGGCCCGCGCCTACGGTGGCCGGGGGCCACGACGTAGCCCCCGACGCCCGGGGCGTCTCCCGCGGCGGCCGGGAAGGAAAGCTGTTGCTCTTTCCTTCTCCCGCTCCGCCACCTCCTTCGCTAGCATCACTGCTTCGCAGAAGGTGGTGACGGCATCCCATTCCGTCTCGCTCCGGACCATGGCTTCGACCAGGGCCGGACGCGAGAGGTCGCCGCCGCCTATCGCCGCTACGAGGACACGGCGGTGCTCCGCCCAAGCAGGGCACACCTCCACGGTGTGCTCCACCGTGTCCTCCGGTCGATCCTCGCAGTGGGAGCACCCGGGCGTTTCCTCCCGCCCGATTCGGTGCAGGAACCTCCCGAACACACCGTGTCCGGTGAGGACCTGCGTCAGGCGGAAGGTGAGGACGCCGTGGCGTCTCTCAAGCCACTCCTCAAAGAGGGGTCTTATCGCCGCTATAGTGGCGTGCCCAGCACGGGGTTGCGACAGTCGCTCTCTCCATGTCGCCATGAGATCACGCCGGAAGTCTGTCCGCTTCGTTGTCACCCCTGCGGACTAAAACGGAATGCCTCGTTTCCGTAGCAGCATTAAACAGCTATTTTACACTGATATTCCATTTCCATTTTCAATAAACATACCGATTTGAACAGCTTAAACTTCTTACAATTAATACAACTTAATATTGAAATTCTAAAATACTTTTATCATGCATCGTGTAAAGGCAAATAAACACAAAGGGAGCTTTTATAATTTAGTTCATTACTTGAAGAAATTAACTGAAATAGACTTATTTACACAATGAAACTAATACATTTGTTTGATATTTACACTTACTGTATAGACATAATGGCTTTGATTTAGTCAAACTTAGAGTCCGTTTTCTAATTACATTGGGCTGCTAAACGTAGAAACTAATTTTAAACTATATATTAATTTGCGCGCAAGAGGATCCATCATTTCATTCCTTCCTGTGACTATGACTATGGGATATGTTACTAGTATATGGTGGCGTGATAATCTCTTTCATGCAAAGCGTAGACCTGTGGTAGCTCAGATGGTTAGCGCTCGTAGTTAACTTCACAGTACGCGGCCAACTCGGGTTCGATCCCCGGCAGTACCAATGTAGTTGTTAATTACAATTTTAAGTACTGATTTACCTCGTGCATGTCTGAGAAATAAGAAAAAAAATCCAAGACGTGTGAAGTTCGCTAACTGAATTGGGGCAGCGCGGTGGTCACTTCCTTGCCCTTAAACCCTCTCAGAAATGTGGAGAGGCCAGTGGCTAGAAGTTGGACGTATTTAGGCTGTAACTTTATGCCAGGCGTAAAAGATCCAGACCAACGTCAGGAAGCGGCGTCAGTAAGGTGCAAAACGTTTGATATTGCGATGGTCAATCCAGCTGGCACGCGTAAGGATCAATGTAAATTCTCCCTACAACAGGAGAGGCACGTGTGGACTTTTATAGGTACACTGAAATCAATGCTTAAAAATCAAGTAATTAATGAATTATTGTTGACAATGCGTTGCAGTAACTACTTTCCACGAGGTGGACGTTTCTTGCTCCAACAGAAACAGAAACAGAAACTTTTTATTCAATATAGATTATAAATAATACTTATTGAAAGTCACTCTTTTGTATAATTACCTCTGGTTCGAAAAAAATCCTCTGTCTTGGGAAGAACAAGCAAGAAACCCAGCGGGACTTTTTTTTGAAAATAACAGCTTACAATCATGTATGTTACACAAATTAACAACGCTATAAATTAGAAATAGCTTGGTAGCGATCACCTTATTTCCAGGGGTTATTATCATCTATAAATTCTTTAATATTATAATAACCCTTTTTATACAGACTTAGTTTAATAAAGTTTTTGAACTTTGAGCAGGTCAAATTTTGTATATTTTCTGGAATTTTATTGTAAAAGCGTATACATCGCCCCAAGAATGAATTACTGACTCGATGGAGTCGAGTAACTGGTACTACAAGCTTGTGTCTGTTCCTAGTATTTACTTATTACCTAGTACGTACATTACATTTTCATAAATGTATTGAGAGGATTTTCAAATTTCTATTATAATATCTATATAATATTTCTCTTTCGACTGATGGTGATCATAATGGATATTCAACATTATGATCACCATCGTTATTACAATCTACAAGTTCATCTAGAAAACATAGGCTTCCCACAAGCAACACCACAAATCACTGTCCTGAGCCACCTGCATTCATCGACTTCAACTCCGTTATATTATGTAAAATATTCCCAAGTGAAGGGATGGTACAATTTTCAAATAATAATTTGCGCAGACCTTAGCTTGAGAAGAGATGGAAATAAACAATTGAAAGAGCTACAATTACCTCTCAGGTGCAAAATAAATGTATTTGCTAGCGCATTAATTGAATTCGTTCCTAATGAAAATTTAATAGCATCGAGATTAGGGTAAGAGGGTAGTACGTACACAAACGGGCTCTTTGAATAGATTCTTACCACTAGTGAAATATAATAGTCGTCATACATTTATTACAGATACATTCCTACATTTACTGGATTTCAAACAAGCATCGTCATTTGTCGAAAAATTGCGTTGGAAAAGCATTTCCAAATAAATACTTTACGGTCCTTTTTTTAAATTTAATACAGGATTTTTCGAAGTAATCTCACAAATTTTATAATCAAAAAGTTTTGAAAGGATATCTTTTCGTCCGACAGCTTTTAACCACTCTTGTCGTCTAAAATAATAAAAAAAAATACATGAACCTAAGTATTTAACTTATAAACGTTTTTATTCAATTATAAATATTATAAAAATAACTATTACCTACTACGCACGTTTTCTTTCAATGTTAATAGATACCTCATACATATTATTTTTAAAGAAAAAAAATATACCTTTATGTGTGAGGTATCTATCTACCACAATAAAAATAATAAATTATAGTCAATTATACTATATATACTTACCTAGTGGAGTCTTTAGGATCATTAAAAAACTATATATATATTCTATTATTGTTCATACAAACAAGTATATTAAACCATGTTTCCACTTTTTTATATTTCATTGAACAAGAATAATTCTTTAAAAAACAACGTTTGATACTTATTATTTTTACACAACCCTGAGTTTCACACACTCGCGTCTTGTAGTAGTGTAACTATCATAGCGCGGTTGTATGAAGCTTTGCCTCTGTACGGTACAGTTTCTTCACTCATGTGATTTCGCATCAGGGGCTAAATCATTATAAGCGGCTGAACGTGCTGAACGTGCCGATGAGGTTAAATTAGGATAGATATAGAGACAAACCAGTGGCGTTTATATTTAGTATTTCATATTTACTAGTTAGGTAATAATTACTGCTGTGGTGTAATATCATATAATATATTTTTTATAGAAGAGGCATGCGGCTCACCTGATGGTAAGTGACTACCGCCATGGTGACTGGCCCATGAACAACTTCAACGCTAGGGGAATTGCAGATGCGTTGCCGCCCTTTTAGAAATGTGTAAGCTCTTTGCTTGAAGATCCCTAAGTCATATCTAAAAAAAATATATACGATAGATATAAAAAAAATATATTTATTAAAGCGCGAATACCACAATACACGATATATGTATATATATATATATATATATATATATATATATATATATATATATATATATATATATATATATTCAGTAATTATATATATATATATATTCTTAAAGGACATTTTATTTTTTAGAAGTTACCAAATCGCGTAATAACAAAGTAGCAAAATAGAGGCTTAAGGATTTTATCAACAATATGTAGTTACACAGAAAAACTCGGATAATGTACAAGCACCGTAAACCATAAACCATAAAGATAAAACTCCGGGCGGTAATCTTACCGTGTAGTACACAAACGCCGTAAGAAATACGAATAATAAAAGTATAAATAAAATGATAACTATAATTCCACGTTATTTATTATTTTCAATCATCTTTTACTGAGAATTAATTAATTAAAATATTAAAATGCACGGAAAAGAGCCGTATTATGTGCTTATTAAAGGCGATACAATTCCCTTTGAGAATGAAGATTAATTTGTGAGATTATCTTTGTAGAATAATTAATATGCTGTTTATGAATGTGTTCATGTTAAATCTTGAGGAAGGAAGTTAAAATATACTTCAGAGAAAATCTGTATTGCCGTGCACGTTATAAGCAATTCCACTATCCCATATTATAACGTGGGTATCACAATACCTGATGAAAACTCAATAATAATTTAAAAAAATTGCAGTTGCCAATCCACCTGCCAAACGTGGCAATCATGGTTCTATGAGGCAACCTATGTGGAGGTCTATGTTAATATGATCATAGTTCTATGAGGCAATGTGGAGGTCTATGTTCATATGGACCATGCAATGTGGACGTGTGATGGTGGGCTGTAACGGCGATGAAGATGATGATAGGTTACTAAAATAAAATTACTAAAATAAAAAGGGATAAATTACTTTTTTTTTAATTATTTACTCACACCCAAAATTACATTAACGGTCTTTTTAACTCAATTGTTGGTTTTTTTTATTGGATAAGGGTGACAACCGAGCACACAGTCCGTCTGATGGTAAGTGGTTGCTGCGGTCCATAGACATCTATATTTATCCGCTATTACAAATTAAAATGTAGATGCGTTGTCACCCGTGAGGACTAAGATGGAATGCCTCATTTCCAGTAAAAAGGGTCTCCGGTTCTCTACACTCACCATACGAAACACAGCAGCGTTAAGTTGCTATTTTAAGCTGGTATTCTGTGAGAGCGTGGTCCTTCCCCGGTCGAGCCGACCCATTCGTGCTACAACTATACTGTATATAGCTGCAGCATGGCTCTACCACGTAAAAACGTGGTAAAAAACGAATCTGAATCGCATGCTCTAATTCCCCCCTATCTGTTTTATCGTCTGACAGCCAGGCGCTCGGCTGGTCCCCACCCCTTTGTGTCCGTGACCACGCATTGCATAATGATTGGCTTCGTTGTTCGTAATGAGTATAGTAAAGGAGTAGAATAATTTCCAACATCTTTGAAACAGAAACAGAAACAGACATTCAATATAGGTTATAAATAATACTTATTGAAAGTCACTCTTTTGTATAATTACCACTGGTTCGAAAAAAAAACCTCTGTCCTGGGAAGAACCAGCAAGAAACCCAGCGGGACTTTTTTTAAATAACAGCTTACAGTCATGTATGTTACACAAATTAACAACACAACAAATTAGAAATAGCATGGTGGCGATCACCTCAATTCCAGGGGTTATTATCATCTATAAATTCTTTAATATTATAATAACCCTTTTTATACAAACTTAGTTTAATAAAGTTTTTGAACTTTGAGCAGGACAAATTTTGTTTATTTTCTGGAATTTTATTGTAAAAGCGTATACATCGCCCCAAGAATGAATTAGTGACTCGATGGAGTCGAGTAACCGGTACTACTAGCTTGTGTCTGTTCCTAGTATTTACAGAATGAATATCACTTATTTTTGTAAAACTACTTTTATGTTTGTGTACGTACATTACATTATATAAATGTATTGAGAGGCAAAAGTTAATATATTAATTTCCTTAAATTTTTGTCGCAGCGACTCTTTAGGTTTTAAATCATAAATTGCTCTAATGGCCCTCTTCTGTAAAACAAATATAATTTCAGTGTCAGCTGCGTGTCCCCATAGCAAAATACCATACGAAATTATGCTATGGAAATAGCTAAAGTAAACTAGTCTAGCTGTTTCAACACTAGTTAGACTTCTAATTTTTTTTACGGCATATGCTGCAGAACTAAGTCTGCTTGCTAGTTTTGATATATGGGGGCTCCATTGAAGCTTCGCGTCTAGTGTGATTCCAAGAAAAACAAGATTCAGTTTATCCCCATTTAAAATTACATTAGAATATAATTGTTTGACATTTGGAGTCATAAATTTCATACATTTCGTTTTAGTGCCATTTAAATGCAAATTATTAATATTGAACCAATTTACTAATTTAGATATAGCATTATTTACTTCGTCATATTTTAGCAATTCTCGACTTAATTTGAAAATTAAAAAAGTGTCATCTGCAAATAATACTATCGTACTATGTAAGGTAAGTCATTAATGTATACAAGAAATAAAAAAAGGGCTGAGAATTGAGCCATGAGGCACGCCCATCTGTACCATCGACCCGGAAGAACTCATACTGTTAAAAAAATTTTAAATTTATTTCCCTTCGGTTACTGTGTGCGTATTTTTCAGGCAAGAGTATATTGAAGACTAGAAAAAATATCTATTATTGCCATTGTGGATCTAAGTAAACGGACCGATAGCGAATGGACCGAAATTTAACGGAGCGAAAGAAAATATATGAAATAATGATTCTTACACAAAATATCCAAATTTCAGGTCTGTAACTCATTCCGTCAACGAGCAAGAGATCCTTTACATACGTACTGACAGACGGATAGAAAGATGAACAACAGCAGAGTGATATTAAACTCCACTCTACAGGAACCCTATGAAGCAGCAATAGCCTAGGTTAAGGATACACACTGCGAAACTAAGAAGTCGTGGATTGTAATCCGCCCTTCTACTAATACTGACGTGAACCACTCCTAATACAAGCATTTAAAATTTAAATAGAATAGGTATCGTAAATATTAGTAGTGTTAAAAACCAAAGAACGAAACTCTTTTGGAGTAGGCTTATTAATTTATATTACTAAAACTGAAAAATTTTTGATATGATATCTACAATATTTGTTAAATATCTTTTGTAGTTTAATAACCATATCTATTAAGTCAAAAAGTTATCGAAGGAGAGAGAATTTTGTATCAGTATATTAGCTGGCCCTGGGAGTGAATTTCACTCTTAGGGAATTAACTAAATAAAATATTATCCTCTATGAATGAACTCCGTACTTAAATCGCATTTACTTGTATCTTAATCTTTTTTGACTCCGTAAATTTTGTAGTTTATAATTTTTTTTTTTATTAAAACTCGTCCACAGCACCATTCTATTATGTCTATATTGTATGATTTTTTAAGCACTAAACCAATATACTATATTGAGAATATGAGTAACTTTGGTAGAATTTATTAATAACTTGACTACAACGCCACCTACCAGATTCTATCTAAGCTATGTACTATCGCCTCGGCATTATATTGTTAATACTAGCTTTTTACCCGCGGCTTCGATCGCGTAAGCTTGAATTTAGAGACATCATTAAATGCTGTTACGTGCCAAATTTAGCAAAGTTAGATCACATTTAGAGTCACCTCAGTATCTGTGTCTCTATCTCTGTCAAAGATGTTTTTTTGAATTTTAAAAGACTATTAGACGTAGATGATTGGATTTTGGCATAGGTATAATATGTTACAGGAACACGTGAATATATATGTCTAGAAACATCTACTATTTTTTATATCGGGCGTGTCTTCCGATGTATCCACGAGAAAAGTAAATTGTCTTGGAATCAAAATTTATTATTATTTTCATATTTTATTCTTTACATTCATTCACAATTAAATTTTATTTAGTTTTAACAAAATAATGATGTATTTCCTGGTCTTCTATCAATTTACGGTATAATATTTATTTGAGATATTTTATTCATATCATTGGTCCTATTTATTGATTGGCACCATAAAATAGATGTATAACGTTCACTGGTCACGCATGATAAATGAAACGTTACAAATAATACGAATGCACAGTTTATTCACTTATATAGTAACATATAGGTAACTATTGACACGTAAGTACATAAACAACGTCTCGCGAAACGCAGCGCGAGCGCGGGAACAATCAATAATAAATATAGGTATAGCTCGGAGCTAGTCGGCCAGCATACTGCTTGCACCGGCAGTCAGAGGTTCGGACTTCGGACGAGTGGCGTGATCCCGTGGCGGGGTATCGTACGAGAGGGGATAGTGAGACATCGGGTGACATAGGTAAGTATCGGCGCGCTACATACACCCCCTTTTGACCAAGAGGGAACATCACGAATGGTCAAACTAATAGTTAGCGCCTAGCTGCGATCCTTACGAGGACGACCCCTACGACGCTTAGGAGCAACCGGCTCCGGACATTCTCCACCACCCCTGTCATGGTATTTACGCAGATCCGACACATGATACTTACCAACGACTTCACCAGTCTTCAGCGAAGTTAGAAGGTAGGTAGTTGGACTCACCTTTTTGGAGATCCCATACGGACCATCCTGCTTCGGGATGAATTTAGAAGTAACACCCTTAGCAGCATTACTCAGGACATGTGACTTCATGAGTTTCACGAGATCACCTTCTTGTAACGGATCCGAACCACGGCGATCGGAATCGGCTTGGAGCTTACGAAGATCCTGTTGATGTTCAATGTTCTCCTTAGCTTCCGAGAGAGAGTCAGCAAGCTTCAAAAGGTAAGGCGTAATCTGAGGGACTAAGTTTTCAGACTCGATGACTGCCCGTAGATCAGCCTGAACCGACAAAGCAGAACGGAGCTCAAGTCCAAATGTCAAGAAAGCCGGCGTGGTACCTGTAGAAACGGTGACTGAGCTATTAAGAGCAAATCGGACGAAAGGCAATACCTCAGACCATTGCTTATGGTTACCCTCAACAAGAATGGCGAGATGAGCTTTAAGGTCCCGATTCTTCCGTTCTACGGGATTCGCTTCTGGGTGATACAAAGGCATCAGGTTCTGCTTTACACCTAGGACAAACAGAGCCTTCTGCATAACATCAGCCACAAACTGGACACCGTTATCGGAGATCATCCGCCTAGGAAGTCCATACCTCATAAAGATTTCATCAACAAGAGTTTTCGCACAGGTTTCGGCTGTGGCCTCGCTTAGAGCAAACAGTTCGACCCACTTACTAGCAGTGTCCTTCACTATCAAAATCCACCTTTCACCCTGAGGTCCCTTGGGTAACAAAGAGATCGACGGCAATAACCTCGAATCGTTGAGCTGGTACCGGAGTCTGGAGTAAGCCAGGCGGTTTCAAGTTGGAAGACTTATACCGCTGACACTCAGTGCAGGTCTTCAGGTAATCGGTGATAAAGCGTCTCATACCAGGGAAATAGAACTGCTGGGATATACGATGCAAAGTCCGTTGAATACCTCCATGAGCGGCGGTTGGTGAGTCATGACACTCAAACATAACTTTGCCCCGCAAACTCTCAGGTACTACCAGCTGAGGCTCCTCAGTATCGGTGTCGTCCACGTACCGGTACAAAACACCTTGGTTTACCAGGTACCCCCTCTCCGACCACCGATGAACTGACAGCTCATCAGAACTTTCCAGGTCCTTAAGGATTTTGGCTACTTCTGGATCAGCCAGCTGGGCTTCACGGGTTGATGTAGCATTCCAACGTGGAACATCCATAGACACGGGGCAGACAACACATTCCGTCAAAGTGCTATCGATGACTGGACGGCTGAGTGTGTCGGCTAGCACATTAGCCTTCCCAGGAGTGTATTCCATTTGAAGACCAAATGATTGTAGCTTTAAAGCCCAACGAACAAGCCTACCACTAGGCGATTTGACAGAAAACAGCCATTTCAGGGGTTGATGATCACTTCTGACCACTACCTGGTGACCATCAACATACCCACGGAATCTTTCCACGGCCCAAACAACTGCTAGTGCCTCCCGCTCCGTAGTGGTATAATTTTTCTCGGCTGATGTGAGGAGGCGACACGCGTACTCGATTGGGTGTTCATCCTGTGGGGACTCCCCCTGGAGTAAAGCTGCACCTAGGGCAAAATCGCTGGCGTCCGTCCTAAGGATGAATGGTTTCGAGTAGTCCGGCTGAACAAGAATGGGTGGTGAAGCCAAAAGCGACTTTAGATGTACGAAGGCTTTGGCCTGATCATCTCCCCATTGCCAGCTCTGTGACTTTTTGGTAAGGTGCGTAAGCGGTTCAGCTACCTTCGCAAACTCTGGTATGCACTTTCTACACCAGAAGCAAGTTTGCAGGAAGGTACGAAGTTGCTGGAGATTGGTCGGTTCTCCGACAATATCAAAAACTTCAGAATACTCACCTAATAGATTCGCCAGTCTAGACCTCTCCGACTCCGATAGCGCGGTGGCCTCGTCCTCCCGCAACACGTTCAATGCGGCGGCCACTCAACAGGTTCGCGACGAGTTTCTCATGACAAGGCGTGAAATGTCCGGGGCTGATCAACTGTACGCCAATTCCATTTATCAAAATCAATAATCATTTCTAGCCTTTGTTATAATGTCGATACCTAACAAAGTATCGTTATTAACGGCATTCGGTAAAATAATGAACTCGATAGGTATACTTAATGGAGCAAGTTGAACATTGACCTCCGTGAGTAACACCTCACTATTCCTAATAGTACCGTCCGCAAGCTTTACCGACATCAGTTCGGTACGAAAGTTTAAACCGATACGTTTCATTAACGCATAAAGTGAACAACTCGCAACACTACGACGCGCGGCGGTATCTAACAACGTGGTACCCGAGTATCCCCCTATACTCACTCGTACGATAGGCCGACCTTGCTCCTTACAATCGGATTTCGAATTCGAGTCGCAATTACTAACAAAGATGGACGAAAATACATTTTCAATCTTAGCATTATCATAAGAAGGTATACTTTGTAAACATTTAGGGCAATTTACTCTAATATGACCTTTCTCGCCACAATTATAACAAAAAATACCTGAGTTAGAAGAATGAGATCTTTCACTTAACTTATCACAGGAGTCACGGACGTGTTCTCGCGTTTTGCAGTAAACACAGAATAGCTTTCTCTCACCATCACTATATTTGTTCACACACTGATCACTACGCGGCACAGGCACGCGGTCACGTGATGATTGCGAAGCGGAGTCTTGGGCGCGCAGTTGCGGCGCCGTCGAACTCGAAGCCGAAGTACTATGTAGAAGTCCCTCGCCATGCCTGCGGCCAGGTCTCGCGGGCACACTCAGCGGCGACGCCAGCGGTTGTGGCAGCGCGAGCGGCGGCAGCGCAGCGTTCTCCGTCAGCGACTCTTCTATAGCTCGAGATCTTTCAATGAGAGATTCGATGTCATTCACAGTATCTCTCGACAATCGTTTTCTGATTCTCTTATGTAGAAGCCCGTAAATCATATCTAATCTCGCTTCCTCTGGTAACTTATAGGGTAGTTTCGCCAACAAAGCCCTTATCTTTACGACGAAAATATCGGCACGCTCCGATCCTTGTTCGGCGGAAAAAACGTCTCGGTACAACTTATATGCAGGTCGTGGAACTCCGTACATCGAGCGCAGGCGTTTCACAGCATCCGACCACGAGTGTACTTCGTTTCGAATTCCACGCCACCACACTGCTGCATCTCCTTGAAGTAACATAGGGAGACCGCGAAGTGCCATCTCATCACTAACTGATGCACAATCCTTATACATTTCCACCACGTCAATGAATGCTTCCACTGCTTCCGGGTGTTGAGACGAACCGTCGAACCATGCAGTGCATTTTACGAATGTCCCTGGGATAGATGACGACCGCGGTGACGTGACAGTGGCCGCACCGGCAGCGCTAGGCTCCACATTCGGCGGCGCCCCTAAGTGCGATGACAGAAGAGACTGGACGAGCTTCTGGTTTGCCTCGGCTTGTGCCACAGAGAAGGCGGCCAGAAGCGACGACAGCTGGTTCTCGGACATAAGCACAGGTGCTGCAGGTGTCGGGTTTACAGGTGCCACAGTGTCATTATTACTAGGTTTTCGAGGCGGCATTATGACTGAGTCCTTGTAGTTCGCGTCTCAATATCAAACGATAAACTCGTAGGTACACTAGGCACACACTCGCGTACGGACTTGTGCACTAGAAACTTCGAGAGCCACGGTAGGTTCGTTCGTGGCCCACCGTTGGGTACCAATATAACGTTCACTGGTCACGCATGATAAATGAAACGGTACAAATAATACGAATGCACAGTTTATTCACTTATATAGTAACATATAGGTAACTATTGACACGTAAGTACATAAACAACGTCTCGCGAAACGCAGCGCGAGCGCGGGAACAATCAATAATAAATATAGGTATAGCTCGGAGCTAGTCGGCCAGCATACTCAGTGTTGCCAACTGCTAGCTTTATCCAGTTGCTAGACATTTTCCAAAATGTTGCTAGATTGCCAGTTTTTTTACCCCAAAAAGTTGCTAGAAGTAGCTAAATGTAAAAGTACGTAGGTAGATTACAATAAAATGTCAAATTCTGACAATCATTTTTAATATTGTTGCGCGCCACTAGTAATGTCTTGTACATGGCAACACTAGTTACACTAGCGCCATCTAGTGTCGAGTAGCAGAACTAGGAGAGTCGAGATCCTTCAAGAAATTTCGGGACCGATATGTACTCGAACATTCTAGATGTCGCTACAGTAGAAGGTTCTGGAAACTATCTGAGGCCCTATATAAGGCCGGTATAGAACACGACCGGGGCAGTATTGAATTGGCGATACAAGAGAATACTTCGAAGCGAAATGACTGCGAACTAAAGTGATTGTGTTTTATTATTAGTGTGGTTTTAGATTGTAATTAGTGTTGTGTGATTAAAGTGTCAATTTTGGTAATTCAATCGGCAGTTTGTAATTGTCTCGAACCCCAAGCTCGTAACAATTGGTGTCAGAAGTGAGATCAAATCATGCCGATTTTACCAAAGGACGACATGGAGGGTATCCGTACCCGAAGTCAACGCCAGCTGGAGACGGACCAGAGACGATTTGGTAATAGAACGCCACAAACATCGGAGGGCCAGCTGCTGACCGCGAAGGCCGGTCCGTCATCAGCTCCTGCATCTACAGCACCTAACTTAGGTGCTCTGATGATGATGCTGCAGGATCAGGCTCGCCGACAGGAGGAACAGGCCCGCCGACAGGAGGAACAGGCCCGCCGACAGGAGGAACAGGCCCGCAAGCAGGAGGAACAGGGCCGTCGGTTGGAAGAGCAGCTCAAACGCTATAAGGAAGAGCAGATGCTCCTCATGAAGGACCTTTACGCTACCTTCGGTAAAGAGGTAAAGGAGTTGAAGGATAGGGTTGCTCAATATGACAACCGCCTGTCGGAAGCTGAAACCCGAATCGACCAAGTGTACAATCGGGTTGACAACGTAATGGCTGACGTGAAGAAAACTCTGGACGACCTCAAACATGGAGATGGAAATACAGCTCCCGTGGTAGCTACAACACCTTCACTAGGTGGATTATTCAAAGTGCCGCCGTTCGACGGGACTTCTTCCTGGTCGGCCTACAAAATCCAATTCGAGGCTGTTATGAAGGCGGACGGCTGGAATAAAAGTCAGGCCATGACTGCTCTCACCCTAGGCCTAAGCCTACGCGACCAAGCCTTAACTGTTCTGGAAGCTCTCGGTAAGGAAGTGACTTATGAGCAGCTCCTTGAGGCATTGGAGTCGAGATATGGCGACACTCACTTGGAACACGTCTTTCGTGCGCAGCTCAAAGATCGCGTGCAACGCAGCAACGAAAACCTGCAGCAGTGGGCCCTAGAGGTGGAGAAGCTAGTTCGGAAAACATAGCAGTCTGTACCTGCGCTCATTGTAGGGAACCTGGTGCAAATATTCATCGTTCATTATTATACTTTCAATTTTCCAATAATTTTAGGTCAAACTTTAACTTTAAAAAACTTTAATTTAAAAGAAGTTTGGAAAATCCAAAAGTGCACGACTCATAATGTTCATATGATCATCATTTCATCATTAAGGTAACTCCATAAAGTCCAAGACATATTTAAATATAAATATACTTAAAACCCATGAAAATGACATCCATGAAGAAAAAAATGATACCTATTGCAGCCGCCATCTCGACATACATTTCGAAAGCACTATCGGCATCAACACCATCTAAAACCATGAAAATGACACCCATGACGAAAAAATTGATACTACATACTTTTAGTACGTACTACTATTATTTATTCTGTGCTTTTAAAATATTGTCATAAAAAATCTCTCATTATTATTTTAATCAAGTATTTAAGAAATTTGGTTATTCGAATATTGTGTATTTGTACAGCGAACTTTTTGAGCCGCTGAAAACAACCGAAACAATGTCCACTCACGACGGCGAATGACGCCAAACTAACTAAAACGAGTCAATATAGACAGTTGGCGCGTGCGCTTGACGAAAAATGGAACTAATTTTGACAGTTTTCAGTTCCTAGTATATAGTGTATTATCTATGGTTTTCAGTGCTTTGTTGTTTCGTCTCCTCAGTGCTTAATCCACAGAGTACATATGGCTTAATCTTAAATTAATAGCTACCAAATATGCCGAAAGGAGTGCGTAGTGCAGCTAGAGATATCTTTCTTGCCGTTAAACATTTGCGTGAGCAAGAAAAGCTTAACAAAGGACCGATAATTCCATTCCACAGTTCCATTCCAAAATTTGATAGCTCGAACAGGGGCTATGACAGATTTTCTTTTTTGGAGTTTATGGCCTGGTATCTAGACCTTTAGGCCAAGTCTTGAGTATTTTTATTCGGTTTATTATAATTTCTCCAAATGTATAATTATCCTTCATAGTATACTACTTCACAATATGTTGATGCGTCACATTGTGCAGCCCTTGGGAGATTTTGACGGCAACTTGAGCCAGCAGACAGCTGAAAGTTGGTGATGGTATCTAAAGGCGCCTATGCAAACAGCTATCTTGAGAATTCATCACCATCAGAGCACTTGTTTTACCGTTTCCACTAATAGTTCACATGCGTAAACAGTTAATACATAAAATCGCACCACTTTTACATATCAAAATCGACTTCAAACTATTATTTAAACTATAAAACAGGTGCAGCAAACCGCCGCCGATCAAGTTCCCGCCAAAACTCCGGCTATGACAGTGGCAATTAAAATGTTACCAGATAATTAGTTTATTATTTCCGTTATTTTAGATAACATTTTACTTATGTGAGTTAATTAGTAATGTATGTTTGCATTTTAGGTGTTTCTGAAAGAACCGTAAGCCGCATAGTTTCAGAGGGTAAAGCTCTTGAAAATAATCCTACTGAAAGAATAGAAAATCCTTCCTGATGAGACCCAAATCAAGCAGCTGAAGGGCCTTCTACAGTAAGTATTGACTCCACATCAGACAACCCAATAAAAACAACAATGTTTCATATTCGGAGGGCATGAAAAAAGCAGAATGATTAAACAAGATGATGTCTACATAATTCATGAAATGGAACATGGTTACGAAGCTGTCAAACTACTTCCTTATCATTGTGATTTAATGCGATTGAGTTTTTATTGAATTATTTTAAAAGAATATTCGCATATTCGAATATCACAGGCCTCTCTGAATATATGGAGCAGCGAATCTATAACGCATTTTATAAAATAACTGCTATAGAGTTGGAGAAACACTGCAGTCATGTCAAAAATACTGAAGATAATAATCGACGTACAGACAACCGTCATGAAATAACTATGGAACTATTTTTGATCAATTTGGATAGCAGTCATTCAGAGTTATCTGATTCTGATGATTCTGATGAATTAGCATAGCACCACTAATGGACCACAACTATTATAAAAATAAAATATTTTATTACTTTTCTTTTTTTTTTAGAAAACCCACGTAATACATGATTAAATAGATAGTCCAGTGCAACAAGGATCTGTTGAGCCTTGGATCGCTTTTAGTCAAGGTTTATACCTAAGATCCTTGTCGCACTTGACCTCAATACCGGACATACTTAACATGACAAAAAGTAGTATTGGTCACTTTTGTAGGGAATGGAAAAGCATGAGTTAGATAGTGGCAACACCGTATGAGCTGGCGCCGAATCTTGTTGGAATACCCAATGCCTGTTATTGAACATGGTATGAGAAACAGGTTCCCCAAGGTTCGTCAGGACTGTATTTTGATACACAACTGCATTCGTTTTTACACCTTTCTCACAAAAATGTACCTCTGTTAAGCCCCAATAACAAACTCCCAACCATACCATGAGCGAGGATGGAAAATGACCTCGTTGGACACACGGAATACGGTTGCTCGCTTCTTCACTACTGTGTGCGTACACCTTATTATTTTGTTTGTTGTAGCTCTCTTCTACGGTAAACATTTTTTCATCCGAAAAAAGAATTTCCCGATATTTTTTTCCCGGGTACCGCTTCACAAAGCGCGGGATCTCTTCAGTCTCAGGTCCATTAGACGAGTATTCAAACGATATCCTGTTTTTCTTCGATATGCCCGAAGCCCTAAGTCTTCATTTAACACCCTTTTCACCGTGGTTCTGCTGAACCCCATCTGAAGGGCCAACAGTTTCTGCTTACGTTTGGGATTTTTTTGAATTCGCGCCTTCACAGCTTTCATCACTGCTGGAGTCCTAACAGACCGAAGGCGACCACTTCTTGACCTGTCATCTACACTAGAGTCTTCATTGTATCGTTTGATGGTACAATAAACGAATCTTTTGGTTATTGAATATATATTGAATATAATTTTTCAGTATGTCAAAAATTTGAATTGGCGCGTAACCGCAACGATGCAAATCAATAACTGCAACGCGGTCTTCTTTAAATCCACTCCATATTTAAAAATGTGTAAAATTCTAAAAAGTATACAGTTTTATGAAAACACTAATTCATAAAACTGCATACATTTTAGAAATATGAACTGTATTAAAACTGTATTAAAAATTCGAATTCAATAAACTTTTTTGTGGGCAGCATTCTAAAAGAAAAGTTTTTACCACAGTTTCAGGTCATAAGTATTGTCATAAGTATTGTCACACCTGTCACACCATGACCTGACTATGTATGTATGAAGTATGTATGAAGTATGTATGAAGTATGTATGATGTATGTATGATGTATGTATGATGTATGTATATTCATACATACTTGTATGATGTATGTACATATGATGTACATACATCATACAAGTATCCAACCACTTCAATTCATACATACATTATTACATACATTATATTATATTATTATACATACATTATAATGTATACATACATGTATGATGTATGTATGTATGAAGTATGTTTGAAGTATGTATGAAGTTTGTATGAAGTATGTATGAAGTATGTATGCAGTTTGTATGAGGTTTGTATGAAGATTGTATGAAGTTTGTATGAAGTTTGTATGAGCTTGTATGAAGCCTGTATGAAGCTTGTATGGAGCTTGTATGAAGCTAGTATGAAGCTTGTATGAAGCTTGTATGAAGTTTGAATGATGCTTGTATGAAGTTTGTATGACGTTTGTATGAAGCTTGTATAAAGTTTGTATTATGCTTGTATGAAGCTTGTATGAAGTTTGTATGATGCTTGTATGAAAATTGTATGAAGTTCGTATGAAGTTAGTATGAAGTTTGTATGAAGCATGTATGAACCTTGTATGAAGCTTGTATGAAGCTTGTATGAAGCTTGTATGAAGCTTGTATGAAGTTTGTATGAAGCTTGTATGAAGCATGTATGAAGCTTGATGAAATTTGTATAATGATTGTATGAGTATGTATGAAGTATGTATGATGTACAAGTATCCAACCACTTCACTTCATACATACATCATACATGTATGTATGATGTATGTATGAAGGTTGTATGAAGCATGTATGAAGCTTGTATGAAGTTTGTATGAAGTTTGTATGAAGTTTGTATGAAGCCTGTATGTAGCTTGTATGGAGCTTGTATGAAGTTTGTATGAAGATTGTATGAAGTTTGTATGAAGTTTGTATGGAGTTTGTATGGAGTTTGTATGGAGTTTGTATGAAGTTTGTATGAATTTTGTATGAAGTTTGTATGAAGTTTCTATGAAGTTTGTATGAAGTTTGTTCGAAGTTTGTATGAAGCTTGTATGAAGCTTGTATGAAGCAGGTATGAAGCTTGTATGAAGTTTGTATGAAGTTTCTATGAAGTTTGTATAAAGTTTGTATGAAGTTTGTTCGAAGTTTGTATGAAGCTTGTATGAATATTGTATGAAGCTTGTATGAAGTTTGTATGAAGTTTGTATGGAGTTTGTATGGAGTTTGTATGAAGTTTGTATGAATTTTGTATGAAGTTTGTATGAAGTTTCTATGAAGTTTGTATGAAGTTTGTTCGAAGTTTGTATGAAGCTTGTATGAAGCTTGTATGAAGCATGTATGAAGCTTGTATGAAGTTTGTATGAAGTTTCTATGAAGTTTGTATAAAGTTTGTATGAAGTTTGTTCGAAGTTTGTATGAAGCTTGTATGAATATTGTATGAAGTATGTATGAAGTTTGTATGAAGTTTGTATGAAGTTTGTATGAAGTTTCTGTGAAGTTTGTATGAAGTTTGTATGAAGTTTGTACGAAGTTTGTATGAAGTTTGTATGAAGTTTCTGTGAAGTTTGTATGAAGTTTGTATGAAGTTTGTACGAAGTTTGTATGAAGCTTGTATGAAGCTTGTATGAAGCTTGTATGAAGCATGTATGAAGCTTGTATAAAGTTTGTGTGATGTTTGTATGAAGTTTGTATGAAGTATGTATGAAGTTTGTATGAAGAATGTATGAAGTATGTATGAAGTTTGTATGAAGTTTGTATGAAGTTTGTATGAAGTTTGTATGAAGTTTGTATGATGCTTGTATGAAGTTTGAATGAAGTTTGTTCGAAGTTTGTATGAAGCTTGTATGAAGTTTGTATGAATTTTTTTTTAAGTTTGTATGAAGTTTCTATGAAGTTTGTATGAAGTTTGTATGAAGTTTGTTCGAAGTTTGTATGAAGCTTGTATGAAGCTTGTATGAAGCTTGTATGAAGCTTGTATGAAGCTGGTATGAAGTTTGTGTATGTACATATGATGTATGTACATACATCATACAAGTATCCAACCACTTCAATTCATACATACATTATTACATACATTATATTATATTATTATACATACATTATAATGTATGTATACATACATCATACATGTATGTATGATGTATGTATGTATGAAGTATGTTTGAAGTATGTATGAAGTATGTATGAAGTATGTATGCAGTATGTATGAAGTTTGTATGAAAATTGTATGAAGTTTGTATGAAGCCTGTATGAAGCTTGTATGGAGCTTGTATGAAGCTAGTATGAAGCTTGTATGAAGCGTGTATGAAGTTTGAATGATGCTTGTATGAAGTTTGTATGACGTTTGTATGAAGCTTGTACAAAGTTTGTATTATGCTTGTATGAAGCTTGTATGAAGTTTGTATGATGCTTGTATGAAGTTTGTATGAAGCTTGTATGAAGCTGGTATGAAGTTTGTGTATGTACATATGATGTATGTACATACATCATACAAGTATCCAACCACTTCAATTCATACATACATTATTACATACATTATATTATCATACATGTATGTATGATGTATGTATGTATGAAGTATGTTTGAAGTATGTATGAAGTATTTATGAAGTATGTATGCAGTATGTATGAAGTTTGTATGAAAATTGTATGAAGTTTGTATGAAGTTTGTATGAGCTTGTATGAAGCCTGTATGAAGCTTGTATGGAGCTTGTATGAAGCTAGTATGAAGCTTGTATGAAGCGTGTATGAAGTTTGAATGATGCTTGTATGAAGTTTGTATGACGTTTGTATGAAGCTTGTACAAAGTTTGTATTATGCTTGTATGAAGCTTGTATGAAGTTTGTATTATGCGTGTATGAAGCTTGTATGAAGTTTGTATGATGCTTGTATGAAGTTTGTATGACGTTTGTATGAAGCTTGTACAAAGTTTGTATTATGCTTGTATGAAGCTTGTATGAAGTTTGTATGATGCATGTATGAAGTTTGTATGAAGTTCGTATGAAGTTAGTATGAAGTTTGTATAAAGCTTGTATGAACCTTGTATGAACCTTGTATGAAGCTTGTATGAAGCTTGTATGAAGCTTGTATGAAGCTTGTATGAAGCTTGTATGAAGCTTGTATGAAGCTTGTATGAAGCATGATGAAATTTGTATGATGATTGTATGAGTATGTATGAAGTATGTATGATGTATGTATGATGTATGTACATACATCATACAAGTATCCAACCACTTCTCTTCATACATACATCATACATGTATGTATGATGTATGTATGAAGCTTGTATGAAGTTTGTTTGAAGTTTGTATGAAGCTTGTATGAAGTTTGTATGAAAATTGTATGAAGTATGTATGAAGTATGTATGAAGTTTGTATGAAGAATGTATGAAGTATGTATGAAGTTAGTATGAAGTTTGTATGCAGTTTGTATGAAGCTTGTATGAAGTATGAAGCTTGTATGAAGCTTGTATGAAGCTTGTATGAGGCTTGTATGAGGCATGTATGAAGCTTGTATGTAGCTTGTATGAAGCTTGTATGAAGTTTGTATGATGCTTGTATGAAGTTTGTATGAAGTTTGTTCGAAGTTTGTATGAAGCTTGTATGCAGCTTGTATGAAGCTTGTATGAAGCTTGTTCGAAGTTTGTATGAAGCTTGTATGAAGCTTGTATGAAGCTTGTATGAAGTTTGTATGAAGTTTGTATGAAGTATGTATGAAGTATGTATGAAGTATGTATGAAGTTTGTATGAAGTATGTTCGAAGTTTGTATGAAGTTTGTATGAAGTTTGTATGAAGCTTGTATGAAGTATGAAGCTTGTATGAAGCTTGTATGAAGCTTGTATGAGGCTTGTATGAGGCATGTATGAAGCTTGTATGTAGCTTGTATGAAGCTTGTATGAAGTTTGTATGATGCTTGTATGAGGTTTGTATGAAGTTTGTTCGAAGTTTGTATGAAGCTTGTATGAAGCTTGTATGAAGCTTGTTCGAAGTTTGTATGAAGCTTGTATGAAGCTTGTATGAAGCTTGTATGAAGTTGGTATGTAGTTTGTATGAAGTTTGTATGAAGTATGTATGAAGTTTGTATGAAGTATGTATGAAGTATGTATGAAGTATGTATGAAGTTTGTATGAAGTATGTTCGAAGTTTGTATGAAGTTTGTATGAAGTTTGTATGAAGCTTGTATGAAGTATGAAGCTTGTATGAAGCTTGTATGAAGCTTGTATGAGGCTTGTATGAGGCTTGTATGAAGCTTGTATGTTGCTTGTATGAAGCTTGTATGAAGCTTGTATGAAGCTTGTATGAAGTTTGTATGAAGTTTGTATGAAGTTTGTATGAAGTTTGTATGAAGTTTGTATGAAGTATGTATGAAGTATGTATGAAGTTTGTATGAAGTTTGTATGTATGTATGTATGTACCATTTATAACTTATGTTATTTTATTTCCATGCTAAAATTATGTTTTTTTGTTGTTAGTTTAGTATTAACTTTTTATTACACCTACTTTATTCTATCTCTGCATCATCCCAAGGTAGACTGGTAGAGAATGCCTTAGGCATCCACCAGTCCGCCTATATACCACATGTGTATATGAAGTTCTAAATAAATAAATAAATACGTCCTACTGCTGGGCACAGGCCTCCTGAGAGGGTTTTAGGGCAAGGAAATGTCAACTGCGCTGCCCTAATGCGTGTTAGTGAACAAGTTCACATCTCTTCGAATTATTTTTTTTTGTTATTTCTCAGACATGCAGGTTTCCTCACAGTGTTTTCCTTTGCCGCCAAGCATTTGGTAAATCAGCACTTAAAATTGCAATTATCAATTTCATTGATGCCGGCGGGGATCGAACCCAGGTTGCTTGTGTACTGTGAAAGTTACATCGAGCACTTACCATCTGAGATACCACGGCTCTAAATGATTGATTGGTATAATGTTAATAGTGAAGATCTCATTGACTTAAAATCCAAAAAGGTATTGCAAACTGAATTCAATGCAAAGAATGTTAGCAACTTTTGTTGTTCTTTAGGACAAGCTTACCCTCAGCTTGTTAAACAAACCATATCTCTCCCTAATTTCGTATACGGCTACAAATCTCTGTAAATCAGTTTTCTCAGTTTTAGTGTCAATTAAAACAAAAAATTGTAAAAGATTAAACATGACAAATGACTTCTGCTTTGCATTGTCAAAAACAACTCGATGCACAGAGATATGTAGCAGCTGCAAAGGAAATTAGACACAAGGCAACGACACTTTCTTACATATTCTTAAGCAGAAATAACCTAAATTACTAAAAATTAGATAAAAACACAAGTTATTATATTATATAGGATAACCTCCAGAGTCCAGTTATATTAAATAATAAGTGTTCTTTTATTTCCATGTATTCTTTTACTTCAATTCAATTTCAAAATGGATCCATGTGGTTTTAAAAAGTATTAAAGCAATCCGCGACTACCAAATCGTTAAGAAAATGTATTTTAGATAGGCTGTAACTTCCTTTTCTGTAGAAACATGTACAAGTGTCAATCCTGTCTATTTCTGATCAACAACAAATATCGTTTGATATAGCAAAATAATGTTGGGAATTAAATAGACAAAAACATAATTCTAAAGAAAAACTATATAGTAAGTTTAGTTACCTGGGATTTCACTAATTTTTCCGTGAAAAGAACTTTGACACTTTTTATAACAGTACATCTTGTATAAAATAATATATTGTTTGTGATTACATGAATCAAAGAAAAGGCTAAAGCTTTATACTACAAGTTTCTCTATCCCGCCTTTTTCAACGTATCTTCGACATCGACTTCACATCTTTTTACAACCATTTATGCAAAGATACTCTGTTCTGTTCACAACTGCAAGGAGGTATTACTTTTCTCTATGACTGCAAGTCTGCAAGTCTGCAACACAGAATACTTTACTCCTAGTCTGCAAGCTGAAAGGGCTGAAAGTTGCTGCAAGGGCGACTGTCAAAAACGAGCTGTGTTGCCAACTGCTAGCTTTACCCAGTTGCTAGACATTTTCCAAAATGTTGCTAGATTGCCAGTTTTTTTACCCCAAAAAGTTGCTAGAAGTAGCTAAATGTAACAGTACGTAGGTAGATTACAATAAAATGCCAATTTCTGACAATCATTTTTAATATTGTTGCGCGCCACTATTAATGTCTTGTGCATGGCAACACTAGTTACACTAGCGCTCTCTAGTGTCGAGTAGCAGAACTAGGAGAGTCGAGATCCTTCCAGAAATTTCGGGACCGATATGTACTCGAACATTCTAGATGTCGCTACAGTAGAAGGTTCTGGAAACTATCTTAGGCCCTATATAAGGCCGGTATAGAACACGACCGGGGCAGTATTGAATTGGCGATACAAGAGAATACTTCGAAGCGAAATAACTGCGAACTAAAGTGATTGTGTTTTATTATTCGTGTGGTTTTAGATTGTAATTAGTGTTGTGTGATTAAAGTGTCAATTTTGGTAATTCAATCGGCAGTTTGTAATTGTCTTGAACCCCAAGCTCGTAACAATTGGTGTCAGAAGTGAGATCAAATCATGCCGATTTTACCAAAGGACGACATGGAGGGTATCCGTACCCGAAGTCAACGCCAGCTGGAGACGGACCAGAGACGATTTGGTAATACAACGCCACAAACATCGGAGGGCCAGCTGCTGACCGCGGAGGCCGGTCCGTCATCAGCTCCTGCATCTACAGCACCTGACTTAGGTGCTCTGATGATGATGCTGCAGGATCAGGCTCGCCGACAGGAGGAACAGGCCCGCCGACAGGAGGAACAGGCCCGCCGACAGGAGGAACAGGCCCGCAAGCAGGAGGAACAGGGCCGTCGGTTGGAAGAGCAGCTCAAACGCTATAAGGAAGAGCAGATGCTCCTCATGAAGGACCTTTACGCTACCTTCGGTAAAGAGGTAAAGGAGTTGAAGGATAGGGTTGCTCAATATGACAACCGCCTGTCGGAAGCTGAAACCCGAATCGACCAAGTGTACAATCGGGTTGACAACGTAATGGCTGACGTGAAGAAAACTCTGGACGACCTCAAACATGGAGATGGAAATACAGCTCCCGTGGTAGCTACAACACCTTCACTAGGTGGATTATTCAAAGTGCCGCCGTTCGACGGGACTTCTTCCTGGTCGGC
Source organism: Parnassius glacialis (assembly GCA_033319125.1). Lineage (NCBI taxonomy): Eukaryota > Metazoa > Arthropoda > Insecta > Lepidoptera > Papilionidae > Parnassius > Parnassius glacialis. The sequence goes on from JAVANC010000027.1 coordinate 35,450,679, forward strand.
CTACAAAATCCAATTCGAGGCTGTTATGAAGGCGAACGGCTGGAATAAAAGTCAGGCCATGACTGCTCTCACCCTAGGCCTAAGCCTACGCGACCAAGCCTTAACTGTTCTGGAAGCTCTCGGTAAGGAAGTGACTTATGAGCAGCTCCTTGAGGCATTGGAGTCGAGATATGGCGACACTCACTTGGAACACGTCTTTCGTGCGCAGCTCAAAGATCGCGTGCAACGCAGCAACGAAAACCTGCAGCAGTGGGCCCTAGAGGTGGAGAAGCTAGTTCGGAAAACATAGCAGTCTGTACCTGCGCTCATTGTAGGGAACCTGGTGCAAATATTCATCGTTCATTATTATACTTTCAATTTTCCAATAATTTTAGGTCAAACTTTAACTTTAAAAAACTTTAATTTAAAAGAAGTTTGGAAAATCCAAAAGTGCACGACTCATAATGTTCATATGATCATCATTTCATCATTAAGGTAACTCCATAAAGTCCAAGACATATTTAAATATAAATATACTTAAAACCCATGAAAATGACATCCATGAAGAAAAAAATGATACCTATTGCAGCCGCCATCTCGACATACATTTCGACAGCACTATCGGCATCAACACCATCTAAAACCATGAAAATGACACCCATGACGAAAAAATTGATACTACATACTTTTAGTACGTACTACTATTATTTATTCTGTGCTTTTAAAATATTGTCATAAAAAAATCTCTCATTATTATTTTAATCAAGTATTTAAGAAATTTGGTTATTCGAATATTGTGTATTTGTACAGCGAACTTTTTGAGCCGCTGAAAACAACCGAAACAATGTCCACTCACGACGGCGAATGACGCCAAACTAACTAAAACGAGTCAATATAGACAGTTGGCGCGTGCGCTTGACGAAAAATGGAACTAATTTTGACAGTTTTCAGTTCCTAGTATATAGTGTATTATCTATGGTTTTCAGTGCTTTGTTGTTTCGTCTCCTCAGTGCTTAATCCACAGAGTACATATGGCTTAATCTTAAATTAATAGCTACCAAATATGCCGAAAGGAGTGCGTAGTGCAGCTAGAGATATCTTTCTTGCCGTTAAACATTTGCGTGAGCAAGAAAAGCTTAACAAAGGACCGATAATTCCATTCCACAGTTCCATTCCAAAATTTGATAGCTCGAACAGGGGCTATGACAGATTTTCTTTTTTGGAGTTTATGGCCTGGTATCTAGACCTTTAGGCCAAGTCTTGAGTATTTTTATTCGGTTTATTATAATTTCTCCAAATGTATAATTATCCTTCATAGTATACTACTTCACAATATGTTGATGCGTCACATTGTGCAGCCCTTGGGAGATTTTGACGGCAACTTGAGCCAGCAGACAGCTGAAAGTTGGTGATGGTATCTAAAGGCGCCTATGCAAACAGCTATCTTGAGAATTCATCACCATCAGAGCACTTGTTTTACCGTTTCCACTAATAGTTCACATGCGTAAACAGTTAATACATAAAATCGCACCACTTTTACATATCAAAATCGACTTCAAACTATTATTTAAACTATAAAACAGGTGCAGCAAACCGCCGCCGATCAAGTTCCCGCCAAAACTCCGGCTATGACAGTGGCAATTAAAATGTTACCAGATAATTAGTTTATTATTTCCGTTATTTTAGATAACATTTTACTTATGTGAGTTAATTAGTAATGTATGTTTGCATTTTAGGTGTTTCTGAAAGAACCGTAAGCCGCATAGTTTCAGAGGGTAAAGCTCTTGAAAATAATCCTACTGAAAGAATAGAAAATCCTTCCTGATGAGACCCAAATCAAGCAGCTGAAGGGCCTTCTACAGTAAGTATTGACTCCACATCAGACAACCCAATAAAAACAACAATGTTTCATATTCGGAGGGCATGAAAAAAGCAGAATGATTAAACAAGATGATGTCTACATAATTCATGAAATGGAACATGGTTACGAAGCTGTCAAACTACTTCCTTATCATTGTGATTTAATGCGATTGAGTTTTTATTGAATTATTTTAAAAGAATATTCGCATATTCGAATATCACAGGCCTCTCTGAATATATGGAGCAGCGAATCTATAACGCATTTTATAAAATAACTGCTATAGAGTTGGAGAAACACTGCAGTCATGTCAAAAATACTGAAGATAATAATCGACGTACAGACAACCGTCATGAAATAACTATGGAACTATTTTTGATCAATTTGGATAGCAGTCATTCAGAGTTATCTGATTCTGATGATTCTGATGAATTAGCATAGCACCACTAATGGACCACAACTATTATAAAAATAAAATATTTTATTACTTTTCTTTTTTTTTTAGAAAACCCACGTAATACATGATTAAATAGATAGTCCAGTGCAACAAGGATCTGTTGAGCCTTGGATCGCTTTTAGTCAAGGTTTATACCTAAGATCCTTGTCGCACTTGACCTCAATACCGGACATACTTAACATGACAAAAAGTAGTATTGGTCACTTTTGTAGGGAATGGAAAAGCATGAGTTAGATAGTGGCAACACCGTATGAGCTGGCGCCGAATCTTGTTGGAATACCCAATGCCTGTTATTGAACATGGTATGAGAAACAGGTTCCCCAAGGTTCGTCAGGACTGTATTTTGATACACAACTGCATTCGTTTTTACACCTTTCTCACAAAAATGTACCTCTGTTAAGCCCCAATAACAAACTCCCAACCATACCATGAGCGAGGATGGAAAATGACCTCGTTGGACACACGGAATACGGTTGCTCGCTTCTTCACTACTGTGTGCGTACACCTTATTATTTTGTTTGTTGTAGCTCTCTTCTACGGTAAACATTTTTTCATCCGAAAAAAGAATTTCCCGATATTTTTTTCCCGGGTACCGCTTCACAAAGCGCGGGATCTCTTCAGTCTCAGGTCCATTAGACGAGTATTCAAACGATATCCTGTTTTTCTTCGATATGCCCGAAGCCCTAAGTCTTCATTTAACACCCTTTTCACCGTGGTTCTGCTGAACCCCATCTGAAGGGCCAACAGTTTCTGCTTACGTTTGGGATTTTTTTGAATTCGCGCCTTCACAGCTTTCATCACTGCTGGAGTCCTAACAGACCGAAGGCGACCACTTCTTGACCTGTCATCTACACTAGAGTCTTCATTGTATCGTTTGATGGTACAATAAACGAATCTTTTGGTTATTGAATATATATTGAATATAATTTTTCAGTATGTCAAAAATTTGAATTGGCGCGTAACCGCAACGATGCAAATCAATAACTGCAACGCGGTCTTCTTTAAATCCACTCCATATTTAAAAATGTGTAAAATTCTAAAAAGTATACAGTTTTATGAAAACACTAATTCATAAAACTGCATACATTTTAGAAATATGAACTGTATTAAAACTGTATTAAAAATTCGAATTCAATAAACTTTTTTGTGGGCAGCATTCTAAAAGAAAAGTTTTTACCACAGTTTCAGGTCATAAGTATTGTCATAAGTATTGTCACACCTGTCACACCATGACCTGACTATGTATGTATGAAGTATGTATGAAGTATGTATGAAGTATGTATGATGTATGTATGATGTATGTATGATGTATGTATATTCATACATACTTGTATGATGTATGTACATATGATGTACATACATCATACAAGTATCCAACCACTTCAATTCATACATACATTATTACATACATTATATTATATTATTATACATACATTATAATGTATACATACATGTATGATGTATGTATGTATGAAGTATGTTTGAAGTATGTATGAAGTTTGTATGAAGTATGTATGAAGTATGTATGCAGTTTGTATGAGGTTTGTATGAAGATTGTATGAAGTTTGTATGAAGTTTGTATGAGCTTGTATGAAGCCTGTATGAAGCTTGTATGGAGCTTGTATGAAGCTAGTATGAAGCTTGTATGAAGCTTGTATGAAGTTTGAATGATGCTTGTATGAAGTTTGTATGACGTTTGTATGAAGCTTGTATAAAGTTTGTATTATGCTTGTATGAAGCTTGTATGAAGTTTGTATGATGCTTGTATGAAAATTGTATGAAGTTCGTATGAAGTTAGTATGAAGTTTGTATGAAGCATGTATGAACCTTGTATGAAGCTTGTATGAAGCTTGTATGAAGCTTGTATGAAGTTTGTATGAAGCTTGTATGAAGCATGTATGAAGCTTGATGAAATTTGTATAATGATTGTATGAGTATGTATGAAGTATGTATGATGTACAAGTATCCAACCACTTCACTTCATACATACATCATACATGTATGTATGAAGGTTGTATGAAGCATGTATGAAGCTTGTATGAAGTTTGTATGAAGATTGTATGAAGTTTGTATGAAGCCTGTATGTAGCTTGTATGGAGCTTGTATGAAGTTTGTATGAAGATTGTATGAAGTTTGTATGAAGTTTGTATGGAGTTTGTATGGAGTTTGTATGAAGTTTGTATGAATTTTGTATGAAGTTTGTATGAAGTTTCTATGAAGTTTGTATGAAGTTTGTTCGAAGTTTGTATGAAGCTTGTATGAAGCTTGTATGAAGCATGTATTATGCTTGTATGAAGTTTGTATGAAGTTTCTATGAAGTTTGTATAAAGTTTGTATGAAGTTCGTATGAAGTTAGTATGAAGTTTGTATAAAGCTTGTATGAACCTTGTATGAACCTTGTATGAAGCTTGTATGAAGCTTGTATGAAGCTTGTATGAAGCTTGTATGAAGCTTGTATGAAGCTTGTATGAAGCATGATGAAATTTGTATGATGATTGTATGAGTATGTATGAAGTATGTATGATGTATGTATGATGTATGTACATACATCATACAAGTATCCAACCACTTCACTTCATACATACATCATACATGTATGTATGATGTATATATGAAGCTTGTATGAAGTTTGTTTGAAGTTTGTATGAAGCTTGTATGAAGTTTGTATGAAAATTGTATGAAGTATGTATGAAGTATGTATGAAGTTTGTATGAAGAATGTATGAAGTATGTATGAAGTTAGTATGAAGTTTGTATGCAGTTTGTATGAAGCTTGTATGAAGTATGAAGCTTGTAGGAAGCTTGTATGAAGCTTGTATGAGGCTTGTATGAGGCATGTATGAAGCTTGTATGTAGCTTGTATGAAGCTTGTATGAAGTTTGTATGATGCTTGTATGAAGTTTGTATGAAGTTTGTTCGAAGTTTGTATGAAGCTTGTATGCAGCTTGTATGAAGCTTGTATGAAGCTTGTTCGAAGTTTGTATGAAGCTTGTATGAAGCTTGTATGAAGCTTGTATGAAGTTTGTATGAAGTTTGTATGAAGTATGTATGAAGTATGTATGAAGTATGTATGAAGTTTGTATGAAGTATGTTCGAAGTTTGTATGAAGTTTGTATGAAGTTTGTATGAAGCTTGTATGAAGTATGAAGCTTGTATGAAGCTTGTATGAAGCTTGTATGAGGCTTGTATGAGGCATGTATGAAGCTTGTATGTAGCTTGTATGAAGCTTGTATGAAGTTTGTATGATGCTTGTATGAGGTTTGTATGAAGTTTGTTCGAAGTTTGTATGAAGCTTGTATGAAGCTTGTATGAAGCTTGTATGAAGCTTGTTCGAAGTTTGTATGAAGCTTGTATGAAGCTTGTATGAAGCTTGTATGAAGTTGGTATGTAGTTTGTATGAAGTTTGTATGAAGTATGTATGAAGTTTGTATGAAGTATGTATGAAGTATGTATGAAGTATGTATGAAGTTTGTATAAAGTATGTTCGAAGTTTGTATGAAGTTTGTATGAAGCTTGTATGAAGTATGAAGCTTGTATGAAGCTTGTATGAAGCTTGTATGAGGCTTGTATGAGGCTTGTATGAAGCTTGTATGTTGCTTGTATGAAGCTTGTATGAAGCTTGTATGAAGCTTGTATGAAGTTTGTATGAAGTTTGTATGAAGTTTGTATGAAGTTTGTATGAAGTTTGTATGAAGTTTGTATGAAGTATGTATGAAGTATGTATGAAGTTTGTATGAAGTTTGTATGTATGTATGTATGTACCATTTATAACTTATGTTATTTTATTTCCATGCTAAAATTATGTTTTTTTGTTGTTAGTTTAGTATTAACTTTTTATTACACCTACTTAATCTATCTCTGCATCATCCCAAGGTAGACTGGTAGAGAATGCCTTAGGCATCCACCAGTCCGCCTATATACCACATGTGTATATGAAGTTCTAAATAAATAAATAAATACGTCCTACTGCTGGGCACAGGCCTCCTGAGAGGGTTTTAGGGCAAGGAAATGTCAACTGCGCTGCCCTAATGCGTGTTAGTGAACAAGTTCACATCTCTTCGAATTATTTTTTTTTGTTATTTCTCAGACATGCAGGTTTCCTCACAGTGTTTTCCTTTGCCGCCAAGCATTTGGTAAATCAGCACTTAAAATTGCAATTATCAATTTCATTGATGCCGGCGGGGATCGAACCCAGGTTGCTTGTGTACTGTGAAAGTTACATCGAGCACTTACCATCTGAGATACCACGGCTCTAAATGATTGATTGGTATAATGTTAATAGTGAAGATCTCATTGACTTAAAATCCAAAAAGGTATTGCAAACTGAATTCAATGCAAAGAATGTTAGCAACTTTTGTTGTTCTTTAGGACAAGCTTACCCTCAGCTTGTTAAACAAACCATATCTCTCCCTAATTTCGTATACGGCTACAAATCTCTGTAAATCAGTTTTCTCAGTTTTAGTGTCAATTAAAACAAAAAATTGTAAAAGATTAAACATGACAAATGACTTCTGCTTTGCATTGTCAAAAACAACTCGATGCACAGAGATATGTAGCAGCTGCAAAGGAAATTAGACACAAGGCAACGACACTTTCTTACATATTCTTAAGCAGAAATAACCTAAATTACTAAAAATTAGATAAAAACACAAGTTATTATATTATATAGGATAACCTCCAGAGTCCAGTTATATTAAATAATAAGTGTTCTTTTATTTCCATGTATTCTTTTACTTCAATTCAATTTCAAAATGGATCCATGTGGTTTTAAAAAGTATTAAAGCAATCCGCGACTACCAAATCGTTAAGAAAATGTATTTTAGATAGGCTGTAACTTCCTTTTCTGTAGAAACATGTACAAGTGTCAATCCTGTCTATTTCTGATCAACAACAAATATCGTTTGATATAGCAAAATAATGTTGGGAATTAAATAGACAAAAACATAATTCTAAAGAAAAACTATATAGTAAGTTTAGTTACCTGGGATTTCACTAATTTTTCCGTGAAAAGAACTTTGACACTTTTTATAACAGTACATCTTGTATAAAATAATATATTGTTTGTGATTACATGAATCAAAGAAAAGGCTAAAGCTTTATACTACAAGTTTCTCTATCCCGCCTTTTTCAACGTATCTTCGACATCGACTTCACATCTTTTTACAACCATTTATGCAAAGATACTCTGTTCTGTTCACAACTGCAAGGAGGTATTACTTTTCTCTATGACTGCAAGTCTGCAAGTCTGCAACACAGAATACTTTACTCCTAGTCTGCAAGCTGAAAGGGCTGAAAGTTGCTGCAAGGGCGACTGTCAAAAACGAGCTGTGTTGCCAACTGCTAGCTTTACCCAGTTGCTAGACATTTTCCAAAATGTTGCTAGATTGCCAGTTTTTTTACCCCAAAAAGTTGCTAGAAGTAGCTAAATGTAACAGTACGTAGGTAGATTACAATAAAATGCCAATTTCTGACAATCATTTTTAATATTGTTGCGCGCCACTATTAATGTCTTGTGCATGGCAACACTAGTTACACTAGCGCTCTCTAGTGTCGAGTAGCAGAACTAGGAGAGTCGAGATCCTTCCAGAAATTTCGGGACCGATATGTACTCGAACATTCTAGATGTCGCTACAGTAGAAGGTTCTGGAAACTATCTTAGGCCCTATATAAGGCCGGTATAGAACACGACCGGGGCAGTATTGAATTGGCGATACAAGAGAATACTTCGAAGCGAAATAACTGCGAACTAAAGTGATTGTGTTTTATTATTCGTGTGGTTTTAGATTGTAATTAGTGTTGTGTGATTAAAGTGTCAATTTTGGTAATTCAATCGGCAGTTTGTAATTGTCTTGAACCCCAAGCTCGTAACAATTGGTGTCAGAAGTGAGATCAAATCATGCCGATTTTACCAAAGGACGACATGGAGGGTATCCGTACCCGAAGTCAACGCCAGCTGGAGACGGACCAGAGACGATTTGGTAATACAACGCCACAAACATCGGAGGGCCAGCTGCTGACCGCGGAGGCCGGTCCGTCATCAGCTCCTGCATCTACAGCACCTGACTTAGGTGCTCTGATGATGATGCTGCAGGATCAGGCTCGCCGACAGGAGGAACAGGCCCGCCGACAGGAGGAACAGGCCCGCCGACAGGAGGAACAGGCCCGCAAGCAGGAGGAACAGGGCCGTCGGTTGGAAGAGCAGCTCAAACGCTATAAGGAAGAGCAGATGCTCCTCATGAAGGACCTTTACGCTACCTTCGGTAAAGAGGTAAAGGAGTTGAAGGATAGGGTTGCTCAATATGACAACCGCCTGTCGGAAGCTGAAACCCGAATCGACCAAGTGTACAATCGGGTTGACAACGTAATGGCTGACGTGAAGAAAACTCTGGACGACCTCAAACATGGAGATGGAAATACAGCTCCCGTGGTAGCTACAACACCTTCACTAGGTGGATTATTCAAAGTGCCGCCGTTCGACGGGACTTCTTCCTGGTCGGCCTACAAAATCCAATTCGAGGCTGTTATGAAGGCGAACGGCTGGAATAAAAGTCAGGCCATGACTGCTCTCACCCTAGGCCTAAGCCTACGCGACCAAGCCTTAACTGTTCTGGAAGCTCTCGGTAAGGAAGTGACTTATGAGCAGCTCCTTGAGGCATTGGAGTCGAGATATGGCGACACTCACTTGGAACACGTCTTTCGTGCGCAGCTCAAAGATCGCGTGCAACGCAGCAACGAAAACCTGCAGCAGTGGGCCCTAGAGGTGGAGAAGCTAGTTCGGAAAACATAGCAGTCTGTACCTGCGCTCATTGTAGGGAACCTGGTGCAAATATTCATCGTTCATTATTATACTTTCAATTTTCCAATAATTTTAGGTCAAACTTTAACTTTAAAAAACTTTAATTTAAAAGAAGTTTGGAAAATCCAAAAGTGCACGACTCATAATGTTCATATGATCATCATTTCATCATTAAGGTAACTCCATAAAGTCCAAGACATATTTAAATATAAATATACTTAAAACCCATGAAAATGACATCCATGAAGAAAAAAATGATACCTATTGCAGCCGCCATCTCGACATACATTTCGACAGCACTATCGGCATCAACACCATCTAAAACCATGAAAATGACACCCATGACGAAAAAATTGATACTACATACTTTTAGTACGTACTACTATTATTTATTCTGTGCTTTTAAAATATTGTCATAAAAAAATCTCTCATTATTATTTTAATCAAGTATTTAAGAAATTTGGTTATTCGAATATTGTGTATTTGTACAGCGAACTTTTTGAGCCGCTGAAAACAACCGAAACAATGTCCACTCACGACGGCGAATGACGCCAAACTAACTAAAACGAGTCAATATAGACAGTTGGCGCGTGCGCTTGACGAAAAATGGAACTAATTTTGACAGTTTTCAGTTCCTAGTATATAGTGTATTATCTATGGTTTTCAGTGCTTTGTTGTTTCGTCTCCTCAGTGCTTAATCCACAGAGTACATATGGCTTAATCTTAAATTAATAGCTACCAAATATGCCGAAAGGAGTGCGTAGTGCAGCTAGAGATATCTTTCTTGCCGTTAAACATTTGCGTGAGCAAGAAAAGCTTAACAAAGGACCGATAATTCCATTCCACAGTTCCATTCCAAAATTTGATAGCTCGAACAGGGGCTATGACAGATTTTCTTTTTTGGAGTTTATGGCCTGGTATCTAGACCTTTAGGCCAAGTCTTGAGTATTTTTATTCGGTTTATTATAATTTCTCCAAATGTATAATTATCCTTCATAGTATACTACTTCACAATATGTTGATGCGTCACATTGTGCAGCCCTTGGGAGATTTTGACGGCAACTTGAGCCAGCAGACAGCTGAAAGTTGGTGATGGTATCTAAAGGCGCCTATGCAAACAGCTATCTTGAGAATTCATCACCATCAGAGCACTTGTTTTACCGTTTCCACTAATAGTTCACATGCGTAAACAGTTAATACATAAAATCGCACCACTTTTACATATCAAAATCGACTTCAAACTATTATTTAAACTATAAAACAGGTGCAGCAAACCGCCGCCGATCAAGTTCCCGCCAAAACTCCGGCTATGACAGTGGCAATTAAAATGTTACCAGATAATTAGTTTATTATTTCCGTTATTTTAGATAACATTTTACTTATGTGAGTTAATTAGTAATGTATGTTTGCATTTTAGGTGTTTCTGAAAGAACCGTAAGCCGCATAGTTTCAGAGGGTAAAGCTCTTGAAAATAATCCTACTGAAAGAATAGAAAATCCTTCCTGATGAGACCCAAATCAAGCAGCTGAAGGGCCTTCTACAGTAAGTATTGACTCCACATCAGACAACCCAATAAAAACAACAATGTTTCATATTCGGAGGGCATGAAAAAAGCAGAATGATTAAACAAGATGATGTCTACATAATTCATGAAATGGAACATGGTTACGAAGCTGTCAAACTACTTCCTTATCATTGTGATTTAATGCGATTGAGTTTTTATTGAATTATTTTAAAAGAATATTCGCATATTCGAATATCACAGGCCTCTCTGAATATATGGAGCAGCGAATCTATAACGCATTTTATAAAATAACTGCTATAGAGTTGGAGAAACACTGCAGTCATGTCAAAAATACTGAAGATAATAATCGACGTACAGACAACCGTCATGAAATAACTATGGAACTATTTTTGATCAATTTGGATAGCAGTCATTCAGAGTTATCTGATTCTGATGATTCTGATGAATTAGCATAGCACCACTAATGGACCACAACTATTATAAAAATAAAATATTTTATTACTTTTCTTTTTTTTTTAGAAAACCCACGTAATACATGATTAAATAGATAGTCCAGTGCAACAAGGATCTGTTGAGCCTTGGATCGCTTTTAGTCAAGGTTTATACCTAAGATCCTTGTCGCACTTGACCTCAATACCGGACATACTTAACATGACAAAAAGTAGTATTGGTCACTTTTGTAGGGAATGGAAAAGCATGAGTTAGATAGTGGCAACACCGTATGAGCTGGCGCCGAATCTTGTTGGAATACCCAATGCCTGTTATTGAACATGGTATGAGAAACAGGTTCCCCAAGGTTCGTCAGGACTGTATTTTGATACACAACTGCATTCGTTTTTACACCTTTCTCACAAAAATGTACCTCTGTTAAGCCCCAATAACAAACTCCCAACCATACCATGAGCGAGGATGGAAAATGACCTCGTTGGACACACGGAATACGGTTGCTCGCTTCTTCACTACTGTGTGCGTACACCTTATTATTTTGTTTGTTGTAGCTCTCTTCTACGGTAAACATTTTTTCATCCGAAAAAAGAATTTCCCGATATTTTTTTCCCGGGTACCGCTTCACAAAGCGCGGGATCTCTTCAGTCTCAGGTCCATTAGACGAGTATTCAAACGATATCCTGTTTTTCTTCGATATGCCCGAAGCCCTAAGTCTTCATTTAACACCCTTTTCACCGTGGTTCTGCTGAACCCCATCTGAAGGGCCAACAGTTTCTGCTTACGTTTGGGATTTTTTTGAATTCGCGCCTTCACAGCTTTCATCACTGCTGGAGTCCTAACAGACCGAAGGCGACCACTTCTTGACCTGTCATCTACACTAGAGTCTTCATTGTATCGTTTGATGGTACAATAAACGAATCTTTTGGTTATTGAATATATATTGAATATAATTTTTCAGTATGTCAAAAATTTGAATTGGCGCGTAACCGCAACGATGCAAATCAATAACTGCAACGCGGTCTTCTTTAAATCCACTCCATATTTAAAAATGTGTAAAATTCTAAAAAGTATACAGTTTTATGAAAACACTAATTCATAAAACTGCATACATTTTAGAAATATGAACTGTATTAAAACTGTATTAAAAATTCGAATTCAATAAACTTTTTTGTGGGCAGCATTCTAAAAGAAAAGTTTTTACCACAGTTTCAGGTCATAAGTATTGTCATAAGTATTGTCACACCTGTCACACCATGACCTGACTATGTATGTATGAAGTATGTATGAAGTATGTATGAAGTATGTATGATGTATGTATGATGTATGTATGATGTATGTATATTCATACATACTTGTATGATGTATGTACATATGATGTACATACATCATACAAGTATCCAACCACTTCAATTCATACATACATTATTACATACATTATATTATATTATTATACATACATTATAATGTATACATACATGTATGATGTATGTATGTATGAAGTATGTTTGAAGTATGTATGAAGTTTGTATGAAGTATGTATGAAGTATGTATGCAGTTTGTATGAGGTTTGTATGAAGATTGTATGAAGTTTGTATGAAGTTTGTATGAGCTTGTATGAAGCCTGTATGAAGCTTGTATGGAGCTTGTATGAAGCTAGTATGAAGCTTGTATGAAGCTTGTATGAAGTTTGAATGATGCTTGTATGAAGTTTGTATGACGTTTGTATGAAGCTTGTATAAAGTTTGTATTATGCTTGTATGAAGCTTGTATGAAGTTTGTATGATGCTTGTATGAAAATTGTATGAAGTTCGTATGAAGTTAGTATGAAGTTTGTATGAAGCATGTATGAACCTTGTATGAAGCTTGTATGAAGCTTGTATGAAGCTTGTATGAAGCTTGTATGAAGTTTGTATGAAGCTTGTATGAAGCATGTATGAAGCTTGATGAAATTTGTATAATGATTGTATGAGTATGTATGAAGTATGTATGATGTACAAGTATCCAACCACTTCACTTCATACATACATCATACATGTATGTATGATGTATGTATGAAGGTTGTATGAAGCATGTATGAAGCTTGTATGAAGTTTGTATGAAGTTTGTATGAAGTTTGTATGAAGCCTGTATGTAGCTTGTATGGAGCTTGTATGAAGTTTGTATGAAGATTGTATGAAGTTTGTATGAAGTTTGTATGGAGTTTGTATGGAGTTTGTATGAAGTTTGTATGAATTTTGTATGAAGTTTGTATGAAGTTTCTATGAAGTTTGTATGAAGTTTGTTCGAAGTTTGTATGAAGCTTGTATGAAGCTTGTATGAAGCATGTATGAAGCTTGTATGAAGTTTGTATGAAGTTTCTATGAAGTTTGTATAAAGTTTGTATGAAGTTTGTTCGAAGTTTGTATGAAGCTTGTATGAATATTGTATGAAGCTTGTATGAAGTTTGTATGAAGTTTGTATGGAGTTTGTATGGAGTTTGTATGAAGTTTGTATGAATTTTGTATGAAGTTTGTATGAAGTTTCTATGAAGTTTGTATGAAGTTTGTTCGAAGTTTGTATGAAGCTTGTATGAAGCTTGTATGAAGCATGTATGAAGCTTGTATGAAGTTTGTATGAAGTTTCTATGAAGTTTGTATAAAGTTTGTATGAAGTTTGTTCGAAGTTTGTATGAAGCTTGTATGAATATTGTATGAAGCTTGTATGAAGTTTGTATGAAGTTTGTATGAAGATTGTATGAAGTTTGTATGAAGTATGTATGAAGTTTGTATGAAGTTTGTATGAAGTTTGTATGAAGTTTCTGTGAAGTTTGTATGAAGTTTGTATGAAGTTTGTACGAAGTTTGTATGAAGCTTGTATGAAGCTTGTATGAAGCTTGTATGAAGCATGTATGAAGCTTGTATAAAGTTTGTGTGATGTTTGTATGAAGTTTGTATGAAGTATGTATGAAGTTTGTATGAAGAATGTATGAAGTATGTATGAAGTTTGTATGAAGTTTGTATGAAGTTTGTATGAAGTTTGTATGAAGTTTGTATGATGCTTGTATGAAGTTTGAATGAAGTTTGTTCGAAGTTTGTATGAAGCTTGTATGAAGTTTGTATGAATTTTTTTTTAAGTTTGTATGAAGTTTCTATGAAGTTTGTATGAAGTTTGTTCGAAGTTTGTATGAAGCTTGTATGAAGCTTGTATGAAGCTTGTATGAAGCTTGTATGAAGCTGGTATGAAGTTTGTGTATGTACATATGATGTATGTACATACATCATACAAGTATCCAACCACTTCAATTCATACATACATTATTACATACATTATATTATATTATTATACATACATTATAATGTATGTATACATACATCATACATGTATGTATGATGTATGTATGTATGAAGTATGTTTGAAGTATGTATGAAGTATGTATGAAGTATGTATGCAGTATGTATGAAGTTTGTATGAAAATTGTATGAAGTTTGTATGAAGCCTGTATGAAGCTTGTATGGAGCTTGTATGAAGCTAGTATGAAGCTTGTATGAAGCGTGTATGAAGTTTGAATGATGCTTGTATGAAGTTTGTATGACGTTTGTATGAAGCTTGTACAAAGTTTGTATTATGCTTGTATGAAGCTTGTATGAAGTTTGTATGATGCTTGTATGAAGTTTGTATGAAGCTTGTATGAAGCTGGTATGAAGTTTGTGTATGTACATATGATGTATGTACATACATCATACAAGTATCCAACCACTTCAATTCATACATACATTATTACATACATTATATTATCATACATGTATGTATGATGTATGTATGTATGAAGTATGTTTGAAGTATGTATGAAGTATTTATGAAGTATGTATGCAGTATGTATGAAGTTTGTATGAAAATTGTATGAAGTTTGTATGAAGTTTGTATGAGCTTGTATGAAGCCTGTATGAAGCTTGTATGGAGCTTGTATGAAGCTAGTATGAAGCTTGTATGAAGCGTGTATGAAGTTTGAATGATGCTTGTATGAAGTTTGTATGACGTTTGTATGAAGCTTGTACAAAGTTTGTATTATGCTTGTATGAAGCTTGTATGAAGTTTGTATTATGCGTGTATGAAGCTTGTATGAAGTTTGTATGATGCTTGTATGAAGTTTGTATGACGTTTGTATGAAGCTTGTACAAAGTTTGTATTATGCTTGTATGAAGCTTGTATGAAGTTTGTATGATGCATGTATGAAGTTTGTATGAAGTTCGTATGAAGTTAGTATGAAGTTTGTATAAAGCTTGTATGAACCTTGTATGAACCTTGTATGAAGCTTGTATGAAGCTTGTATGAAGCTTGTATGAAGCTTGTATGAAGCTTGTATGAAGCTTGTATGAAGCTTGTATGAAGCATGATGAAATTTGTATGATGATTGTATGAGTATGTATGAAGTATGTATGATGTATGTATGATGTATGTACATACATCATACAAGTATCCAACCACTTCTCTTCATACATACATCATACATGTATGTATGATGTATGTATGAAGCTTGTATGAAGTTTGTTTGAAGTTTGTATGAAGCTTGTATGAAGTTTGTATGAAAATTGTATGAAGTATGTATGAAGTATGTATGAAGTTTGTATGAAGAATGTATGAAGTATGTATGAAGTTAGTATGAAGTTTGTATGCAGTTTGTATGAAGCTTGTATGAAGTATGAAGCTTGTATGAAGCTTGTATGAAGCTTGTATGAGGCTTGTATGAGGCATGTATGAAGCTTGTATGTAGCTTGTATGAAGCTTGTATGAAGTTTGTATGATGCTTGTATGAAGTTTGTATGAAGTTTGTTCGAAGTTTGTATGAAGCTTGTATGCAGCTTGTATGAAGCTTGTATGAAGCTTGTTCGAAGTTTGTATGAAGCTTGTATGAAGCTTGTATGAAGCTTGTATGAAGTTTGTATGAAGTTTGTATGAAGTATGTATGAAGTATGTATGAAGTATGTATGAAGTTTGTATGAAGTATGTTCGAAGTTTGTATGAAGTTTGTATGAAGTTTGTATGAAGCTTGTATGAAGTATGAAGCTTGTATGAAGCTTGTATGAAGCTTGTATGAGGCTTGTATGAAGTTTGTATGACGTTTGTATGAAGCTTGTACAAAGTTTGTATTATGCTTGTATGAAGCTTGTATGAAGTTTGTATTATGCGTGTATGAAGCTTGTATGAAGTTTGTATGATGCTTGTATGAAGTTTGTATGACGTTTGTATGAAGCTTGTACAAAGTTTGTATTATGCTTGTATGAAGCTTGTATGAAGTTTGTATGATGCATGTATGAAGTTTGTATGAAGTTCGTATGAAGTTAGTATGAAGTTTGTATAAAGCTTGTATGAACCTTGTATGAACCTTGTATGAAGCTTGTATGAAGCTTGTATGAAGCTTGTATGAAGCTTGTATGAAGCTTGTATGAAGCTTGTATGAAGCTTGTATGAAGCATGATGAAATTTGTATGATGATTGTATGAGTATGTATGAAGTATGTATGATGTATGTATGATGTATGTACATACATCATACAAGTATCCAACCACTTCTCTTCATACATACATCATACATGTATGTATGATGTATGTATGAAGCTTGTATGAAGTTTGTTTGAAGTTTGTATGAAGCTTGTATGAAGTTTGTATGAAAATTGTATGAAGTATGTATGAAGTATGTATGAAGTTTGTATGAAGAATGTATGAAGTATGTATGAAGTTAGTATGAAGTTTGTATGCAGTTTGTATGAAGCTTGTATGAAGTATGAAGCTTGTATGAAGCTTGTATGAAGCTTGTATGAGGCTTGTATGAGGCATGTATGAAGCTTGTATGTAGCTTGTATGAAGCTTGTATGAAGTTTGTATGATGCTTGTATGAAGTTTGTATGAAGTTTGTTCGAAGTTTGTATGAAGCTTGTATGCAGCTTGTATGAAGCTTGTATGAAGCTTGTTCGAAGTTTGTATGAAGCTTGTATGAAGCTTGTATGAAGCTTGTATGAAGTTTGTATGAAGTTTGTATGAAGTATGTATGAAGTATGTATGAAGTATGTATGAAGTTTGTATGAAGTATGTTCGAAGTTTGTATGAAGTTTGTATGAAGTTTGTATGAAGCTTGTATGAAGTATGAAGCTTGTATGAAGCTTGTATGAAGCTTGTATGAGGCTTGTATGAGGCATGTATGAAGCTTGTATGTAGCTTGTATGAAGCTTGTATGAAGTTTGTATGATGCTTGTATGAGGTTTGTATGAAGTTTGTTCGAAGTTTGTATGAAGCTTGTATGAAGCTTGTATGAAGCTTGTTCGAAGTTTGTATGAAGCTTGTATGAAGCTTGTATGAAGCTTGTATGAAGTTGGTATGTAGTTTGTATGAAGTTTGTATGAAGTATGTATGAAGTTTGTATGAAGTATGTATGAAGTATGTATGAAGTATGTATGAAGTTTGTATGAAGTATGTTCGAAGTTTGTATGAAGTTTGTATGAAGTTTGTATGAAGCTTGTATGAAGTATGAAGCTTGTATGAAGCTTGTATGAAGCTTGTATGAGGCTTGTATGAGGCTTGTATGAAGCTTGTATGTTGCTTGTATGAAGCTTGTATGAAGCTTGTATGAAGCTTGTATGAAGTTTGTATGAAGTTTGTATGAAGTTTGTATGAAGTTTGTATGAAGTTTGTATGAAGTATGTATGAAGTATGTATGAAGTTTGTATGAAGTTTGTATGTATGTATGTATGTACCATTTATAACTTATGTTATTTTATTTCCATGCTAAAATTATGTTTTTTTGTTGTTAGTTTAGTATTAACTTTTTATTACACCTACTTTATTCTATCTCTGCATCATCCCAAGGTAGACTGGTAGAGAATGCCTTAGGCATCCACCAGTCCGCCTATATACCACATGTGTATATGAAGTTCTAAATAAATAAATAAATACGTCCTACTGCTGGGCACAGGCCTCCTGAGAGGGTTTTAGGGCAAGGAAATGTCAACTGCGCTGCCCTAATGCGTGTTAGTGAACAAGTTCACATCTCTTCGAATTATTTTTTTTTGTTATTTCTCAGACATGCAGGTTTCCTCACAGTGTTTTCCTTTGCCGCCAAGCATTTGGTAAATCAGCACTTAAAATTGCAATTATCAATTTCATTGATGCCGGCGGGGATCGAACCCAGGTTGCTTGTGTACTGTGAAAGTTACATCGAGCACTTACCATCTGAGATACCACGGCTCTAAATGATTGATTGGTATAATGTTAATAGTGAAGATCTCATTGACTTAAAATCCAAAAAGGTATTGCAAACTGAATTCAATGCAAAGAATGTTAGCAACTTTTGTTGTTCTTTAGGACAAGCTTACCCTCAGCTTGTTAAACAAACCATATCTCTCCCTAATTTCGTATACGGCTACAAATCTCTGTAAATCAGTTTTCTCAGTTTTAGTGTCAATTAAAACAAAAAATTGTAAAAGATTAAACATGACAAATGACTTCTGCTTTGCATTGTCAAAAACAACTCGATGCACAGAGATATGTAGCAGCTGCAAAGGAAATTAGACACAAGGCAACGACACTTTCTTACATATTCTTAAGCAGAAATAACCTAAATTACTAAAAATTAGATAAAAACACAAGTTATTATATTATATAGGATAACCTCCAGAGTCCAGTTATATTAAATAATAAGTGTTCTTTTATTTCCATGTATTCTTTTACTTCAATTCAATTTCAAAATGGATCCATGTGGTTTTAAAAAGTATTAAAGCAATCCGCGACTACCAAATCGTTAAGAAAATGTATTTTAGATAGGCTGTAACTTCCTTTTCTGTAGAAACATGTACAAGTGTCAATCCTGTCTATTTCTGATCAACAACAAATATCGTTTGATATAGCAAAATAATGTTGGGAATTAAATAGACAAAAACATAATTCTAAAGAAAAACTATATAGTAAGTTTAGTTACCTGGGATTTCACTAATTTTTCCGTGAAAAGAACTTTGACACTTTTTATAACAGTACATCTTGTATAAAATAATATATTGTTTGTGATTACATGAATCAAAGAAAAGGCTAAAGCTTTATACTACAAGTTTCTCTATCCCGCCTTTTTCAACGTATCTTCGACATCGACTTCACATCTTTTTACAACCATTTATGCAAAGATACTCTGTTCTGTTCACAACTGCAAGGAGGTATTACTTTTCTCTATGACTGCAAGTCTGCAAGTCTGCAACACAGAATACTTTACTCCTAGTCTGCAAGCTGAAAGGGCTGAAAGTTGCTGCAAGGGCGACTGTCAAAAACGAGCTGTGTTGCCAACTGCTAGCTTTACCCAGTTGCTAGACATTTTCCAAAATGTTGCTAGATTGCCAGTTTTTTTACCCCAAAAAGTTGCTAGAAGTAGCTAAATGTAACAGTACGTAGGTAGATTACAATAAAATGCCAATTTCTGACAATCATTTTTAATATTGTTGCGCGCCACTATTAATGTCTTGTGCATGGCAACACTAGTTACACTAGCGCTCTCTAGTGTCGAGTAGCAGAACTAGGAGAGTCGAGATCCTTCCAGAAATTTCGGGACCGATATGTACTCGAACATTCTAGATGTCGCTACAGTAGAAGGTTCTGGAAACTATCTTAGGCCCTATATAAGGCCGGTATAGAACACGACCGGGGCAGTATTGAATTGGCGATACAAGAGAATACTTCGAAGCGAAATAACTGCGAACTAAAGTGATTGTGTTTTATTATTCGTGTGGTTTTAGATTGTAATTAGTGTTGTGTGATTAAAGTGTCAATTTTGGTAATTCAATCGGCAGTTTGTAATTGTCTTGAACCCCAAGCTCGTAACAATTGGTGTCAGAAGTGAGATCAAATCATGCCGATTTTACCAAAGGACGACATGGAGGGTATCCGTACCCGAAGTCAACGCCAGCTGGAGACGGACCAGAGACGATTTGGTAATACAACGCCACAAACATCGGAGGGCCAGCTGCTGACCGCGGAGGCCGGTCCGTCATCAGCTCCTGCATCTACAGCACCTGACTTAGGTGCTCTGATGATGATGCTGCAGGATCAGGCTCGCCGACAGGAGGAACAGGCCCGCCGACAGGAGGAACAGGCCCGCCGACAGGAGGAACAGGCCCGCAAGCAGGAGGAACAGGGCCGTCGGTTGGAAGAGCAGCTCAAACGCTATAAGGAAGAGCAGATGCTCCTCATGAAGGACCTTTACGCTACCTTCGGTAAAGAGGTAAAGGAGTTGAAGGATAGGGTTGCTCAATATGACAACCGCCTGTCGGAAGCTGAAACCCGAATCGACCAAGTGTACAATCGGGTTGACAACGTAATGGCTGACGTGAAGAAAACTCTGGACGACCTCAAACATGGAGATGGAAATACAGCTCCCGTGGTAGCTACAACACCTTCACTAGGTGGATTATTCAAAGTGCCGCCGTTCGACGGGACTTCTTCCTGGTCGGCCTACAAAATCCAATTCGAGGCTGTTATGAAGGCGAACGGCTGGAATAAAAGTCAGGCCATGACTGCTCTCACCCTAGGCCTAAGCCTACGCGACCAAGCCTTAACTGTTCTGGAAGCTCTCGGTAAGGAAGTGACTTATGAGCAGCTCCTTGAGGCATTGGAGTCGAGATATGGCGACACTCACTTGGAACACGTCTTTCGTGCGCAGCTCAAAGATCGCGTGCAACGCAGCAACGAAAACCTGCAGCAGTGGGCCCTAGAGGTGGAGAAGCTAGTTCGGAAAACATAGCAGTCTGTACCTGCGCTCATTGTAGGGAACCTGGTGCAAATATTCATCGTTCATTATTATACTTTCAATTTTCCAATAATTTTAGGTCAAACTTTAACTTTAAAAAACTTTAATTTAAAAGAAGTTTGGAAAATCCAAAAGTGCACGACTCATAATGTTCATATGATCATCATTTCATCATTAAGGTAACTCCATAAAGTCCAAGACATATTTAAATATAAATATACTTAAAACCCATGAAAATGACATCCATGAAGAAAAAAATGATACCTATTGCAGCCGCCATCTCGACATACATTTCGACAGCACTATCGGCATCAACACCATCTAAAACCATGAAAATGACACCCATGACGAAAAAATTGATACTACATACTTTTAGTACGTACTACTATTATTTATTCTGTGCTTTTAAAATATTGTCATAAAAAAATCTCTCATTATTATTTTAATCAAGTATTTAAGAAATTTGGTTATTCGAATATTGTGTATTTGTACAGCGAACTTTTTGAGCCGCTGAAAACAACCGAAACAATGTCCACTCACGACGGCGAATGACGCCAAACTAACTAAAACGAGTCAATATAGACAGTTGGCGCGTGCGCTTGACGAAAAATGGAACTAATTTTGACAGTTTTCAGTTCCTAGTATATAGTGTATTATCTATGGTTTTCAGTGCTTTGTTGTTTCGTCTCCTCAGTGCTTAATCCACAGAGTACATATGGCTTAATCTTAAATTAATAGCTACCAAATATGCCGAAAGGAGTGCGTAGTGCAGCTAGAGATATCTTTCTTGCCGTTAAACATTTGCGTGAGCAAGAAAAGCTTAACAAAGGACCGATAATTCCATTCCACAGTTCCATTCCAAAATTTGATAGCTCGAACAGGGGCTATGACAGATTTTCTTTTTTGGAGTTTATGGCCTGGTATCTAGACCTTTAGGCCAAGTCTTGAGTATTTTTATTCGGTTTATTATAATTTCTCCAAATGTATAATTATCCTTCATAGTATACTACTTCACAATATGTTGATGCGTCACATTGTGCAGCCCTTGGGAGATTTTGACGGCAACTTGAGCCAGCAGACAGCTGAAAGTTGGTGATGGTATCTAAAGGCGCCTATGCAAACAGCTATCTTGAGAATTCATCACCATCAGAGCACTTGTTTTACCGTTTCCACTAATAGTTCACATGCGTAAACAGTTAATACATAAAATCGCACCACTTTTACATATCAAAATCGACTTCAAACTATTATTTAAACTATAAAACAGGTGCAGCAAACCGCCGCCGATCAAGTTCCCGCCAAAACTCCGGCTATGACAGTGGCAATTAAAATGTTACCAGATAATTAGTTTATTATTTCCGTTATTTTAGATAACATTTTACTTATGTGAGTTAATTAGTAATGTATGTTTGCATTTTAGGTGTTTCTGAAAGAACCGTAAGCCGCATAGTTTCAGAGGGTAAAGCTCTTGAAAATAATCCTACTGAAAGAATAGAAAATCCTTCCTGATGAGACCCAAATCAAGCAGCTGAAGGGCCTTCTACAGTAAGTATTGACTCCACATCAGACAACCCAATAAAAACAACAATGTTTCATATTCGGAGGGCATGAAAAAAGCAGAATGATTAAACAAGATGATGTCTACATAATTCATGAAATGGAACATGGTTACGAAGCTGTCAAACTACTTCCTTATCATTGTGATTTAATGCGATTGAGTTTTTATTGAATTATTTTAAAAGAATATTCGCATATTCGAATATCACAGGCCTCTCTGAATATATGGAGCAGCGAATCTATAACGCATTTTATAAAATAACTGCTATAGAGTTGGAGAAACACTGCAGTCATGTCAAAAATACTGAAGATAATAATCGACGTACAGACAACCGTCATGAAATAACTATGGAACTATTTTTGATCAATTTGGATAGCAGTCATTCAGAGTTATCTGATTCTGATGATTCTGATGAATTAGCATAGCACCACTAATGGACCACAACTATTATAAAAATAAAATATTTTATTACTTTTCTTTTTTTTTTAGAAAACCCACGTAATACATGATTAAATAGATAGTCCAGTGCAACAAGGATCTGTTGAGCCTTGGATCGCTTTTAGTCAAGGTTTATACCTAAGATCCTTGTCGCACTTGACCTCAATACCGGACATACTTAACATGACAAAAAGTAGTATTGGTCACTTTTGTAGGGAATGGAAAAGCATGAGTTAGATAGTGGCAACACCGTATGAGCTGGCGCCGAATCTTGTTGGAATACCCAATGCCTGTTATTGAACATGGTATGAGAAACAGGTTCCCCAAGGTTCGTCAGGACTGTATTTTGATACACAACTGCATTCGTTTTTACACCTTTCTCACAAAAATGTACCTCTGTTAAGCCCCAATAACAAACTCCCAACCATACCATGAGCGAGGATGGAAAATGACCTCGTTGGACACACGGAATACGGTTGCTCGCTTCTTCACTACTGTGTGCGTACACCTTATTATTTTGTTTGTTGTAGCTCTCTTCTACGGTAAACATTTTTTCATCCGAAAAAAGAATTTCCCGATATTTTTTTCCCGGGTACCGCTTCACAAAGCGCGGGATCTCTTCAGTCTCAGGTCCATTAGACGAGTATTCAAACGATATCCTGTTTTTCTTCGATATGCCCGAAGCCCTAAGTCTTCATTTAACACCCTTTTCACCGTGGTTCTGCTGAACCCCATCTGAAGGGCCAACAGTTTCTGCTTACGTTTGGGATTTTTTTGAATTCGCGCCTTCACAGCTTTCATCACTGCTGGAGTCCTAACAGACCGAAGGCGACCACTTCTTGACCTGTCATCTACACTAGAGTCTTCATTGTATCGTTTGATGGTACAATAAACGAATCTTTTGGTTATTGAATATATATTGAATATAATTTTTCAGTATGTCAAAAATTTGAATTGGCGCGTAACCGCAACGATGCAAATCAATAACTGCAACGCGGTCTTCTTTAAATCCACTCCATATTTAAAAATGTGTAAAATTCTAAAAAGTATACAGTTTTATGAAAACACTAATTCATAAAACTGCATACATTTTAGAAATATGAACTGTATTAAAACTGTATTAAAAATTCGAATTCAATAAACTTTTTTGTGGGCAGCATTCTAAAAGAAAAGTTTTTACCACAGTTTCAGGTCATAAGTATTGTCATAAGTATTGTCACACCTGTCACACCATGACCTGACTATGTATGTATGAAGTATGTATGAAGTATGTATGAAGTATGTATGATGTATGTATGATGTATGTATGATGTATGTATATTCATACATACTTGTATGATGTATGTACATATGATGTACATACATCATACAAGTATCCAACCACTTCAATTCATACATACATTATTACATACATTATATTATATTATTATACATACATTATAATGTATACATACATGTATGATGTATGTATGTATGAAGTATGTTTGAAGTATGTATGAAGTTTGTATGAAGTATGTATGAAGTATGTATGCAGTTTGTATGAGGTTTGTATGAAGATTGTATGAAGTTTGTATGAAGTTTGTATGAGCTTGTATGAAGCCTGTATGAAGCTTGTATGGAGCTTGTATGAAGCTAGTATGAAGCTTGTATGAAGCTTGTATGAAGTTTGAATGATGCTTGTATGAAGTTTGTATGACGTTTGTATGAAGCTTGTATAAAGTTTGTATTATGCTTGTATGAAGCTTGTATGAAGTTTGTATGATGCTTGTATGAAAATTGTATGAAGTTCGTATGAAGTTAGTATGAAGTTTGTATGAAGCATGTATGAACCTTGTATGAAGCTTGTATGAAGCTTGTATGAAGCTTGTATGAAGTTTGTATGAAGCTTGTATGAAGCATGTATGAAGCTTGATGAAATTTGTATAATGATTGTATGAGTATGTATGAAGTATGTATGATGTACAAGTATCCAACCACTTCACTTCATACATACATCATACATGTATGTATGAAGGTTGTATGAAGCATGTATGAAGCTTGTATGAAGTTTGTATGAAGATTGTATGAAGTTTGTATGAAGCCTGTATGTAGCTTGTATGGAGCTTGTATGAAGTTTGTATGAAGATTGTATGAAGTTTGTATGAAGTTTGTATGGAGTTTGTATGGAGTTTGTATGAAGTTTGTATGAATTTTGTATGAAGTTTGTATGAAGTTTCTATGAAGTTTGTATGAAGTTTGTTCGAAGTTTGTATGAAGCTTGTATGAAGCTTGTATGAAGCATGTATTATGCTTGTATGAAGTTTGTATGAAGTTTCTATGAAGTTTGTATAAAGTTTGTATGAAGTTCGTATGAAGTTAGTATGAAGTTTGTATAAAGCTTGTATGAACCTTGTATGAACCTTGTATGAAGCTTGTATGAAGCTTGTATGAAGCTTGTATGAAGCTTGTATGAAGCTTGTATGAAGCTTGTATGAAGCATGATGAAATTTGTATGATGATTGTATGAGTATGTATGAAGTATGTATGATGTATGTATGATGTATGTACATACATCATACAAGTATCCAACCACTTCACTTCATACATACATCATACATGTATGTATGATGTATATATGAAGCTTGTATGAAGTTTGTTTGAAGTTTGTATGAAGCTTGTATGAAGTTTGTATGAAAATTGTATGAAGTATGTATGAAGTATGTATGAAGTTTGTATGAAGAATGTATGAAGTATGTATGAAGTTAGTATGAAGTTTGTATGCAGTTTGTATGAAGCTTGTATGAAGTATGAAGCTTGTAGGAAGCTTGTATGAAGCTTGTATGAGGCTTGTATGAGGCATGTATGAAGCTTGTATGTAGCTTGTATGAAGCTTGTATGAAGTTTGTATGATGCTTGTATGAAGTTTGTATGAAGTTTGTTCGAAGTTTGTATGAAGCTTGTATGCAGCTTGTATGAAGCTTGTATGAAGCTTGTTCGAAGTTTGTATGAAGCTTGTATGAAGCTTGTATGAAGCTTGTATGAAGTTTGTATGAAGTTTGTATGAAGTATGTATGAAGTATGTATGAAGTATGTATGAAGTTTGTATGAAGTATGTTCGAAGTTTGTATGAAGTTTGTATGAAGTTTGTATGAAGCTTGTATGAAGTATGAAGCTTGTATGAAGCTTGTATGAAGCTTGTATGAGGCTTGTATGAGGCATGTATGAAGCTTGTATGTAGCTTGTATGAAGCTTGTATGAAGTTTGTATGATGCTTGTATGAGGTTTGTATGAAGTTTGTTCGAAGTTTGTATGAAGCTTGTATGAAGCTTGTATGAAGCTTGTATGAAGCTTGTTCGAAGTTTGTATGAAGCTTGTATGAAGCTTGTATGAAGCTTGTATGAAGTTGGTATGTAGTTTGTATGAAGTTTGTATGAAGTATGTATGAAGTTTGTATGAAGTATGTATGAAGTATGTATGAAGTATGTATGAAGTTTGTATAAAGTATGTTCGAAGTTTGTATGAAGTTTGTATGAAGCTTGTATGATGTATGAAGCTTGTATGAAGCTTGTATGAAGCTTGTATGAGGCTTGTATGAGGCTTGTATGAAGCTTGTATGTTGCTTGTATGAAGCTTGTATGAAGCTTGTATGAAGCTTGTATGAAGTTTGTATGAAGTTTGTATGAAGTTTGTATGAAGTTTGTATGAAGTTTGTATGAAGTTTGTATGAAGTATGTATGAAGTATGTATGAAGTTTGTATGAAGTTTGTATGTATGTATGTATGTACCATTTATAACTTATGTTATTTTATTTCCATGCTAAAATTATGTTTTTTTGTTGTTAGTTTAGTATTAACTTTTTATTACACCTACTTAATCTATCTCTGCATCATCCCAAGGTAGACTGGTAGAGAATGCCTTAGGCATCCACCAGTCCGCCTATATACCACATGTGTATATGAAGTTCTAAATAAATAAATAAATACGTCCTACTGCTGGGCACAGGCCTCCTGAGAGGGTTTTAGGGCAAGGAAATGTCAACTGCGCTGCCCTAATGCGTGTTAGTGAACAAGTTCACATCTCTTCGAATTATTTTTTTTTGTTATTTCTCAGACATGCAGGTTTCCTCACAGTGTTTTCCTTTGCCGCCAAGCATTTGGTAAATCAGCACTTAAAATTGCAATTATCAATTTCATTGATGCCGGCGGGGATCGAACCCAGGTTGCTTGTGTACTGTGAAAGTTACATCGAGCACTTACCATCTGAGATACCACGGCTCTAAATGATTGATTGGTATAATGTTAATAGTGAAGATCTCATTGACTTAAAATCCAAAAAGGTATTGCAAACTGAATTCAATGCAAAGAATGTTAGCAACTTTTGTTGTTCTTTAGGACAAGCTTACCCTCAGCTTGTTAAACAAACCATATCTCTCCCTAATTTCGTATACGGCTACAAATCTCTGTAAATCAGTTTTCTCAGTTTTAGTGTCAATTAAAACAAAAAATTGTAAAAGATTAAACATGACAAATGACTTCTGCTTTGCATTGTCAAAAACAACTCGATGCACAGAGATATGTAGCAGCTGCAAAGGAAATTAGACACAAGGCAACGACACTTTCTTACATATTCTTAAGCAGAAATAACCTAAATTACTAAAAATTAGATAAAAACACAAGTTATTATATTATATAGGATAACCTCCAGAGTCCAGTTATATTAAATAATAAGTGTTCTTTTATTTCCATGTATTCTTTTACTTCAATTCAATTTCAAAATGGATCCATGTGGTTTTAAAAAGTATTAAAGCAATCCGCGACTACCAAATCGTTAAGAAAATGTATTTTAGATAGGCTGTAACTTCCTTTTCTGTAGAAACATGTACAAGTGTCAATCCTGTCTATTTCTGATCAACAACAAATATCGTTTGATATAGCAAAATAATGTTGGGAATTAAATAGACAAAAACATAATTCTAAAGAAAAACTATATAGTAAGTTTAGTTACCTGGGATTTCACTAATTTTTCCGTGAAAAGAACTTTGACACTTTTTATAACAGTACATCTTGTATAAAATAATATATTGTTTGTGATTACATGAATCAAAGAAAAGGCTAAAGCTTTATACTACAAGTTTCTCTATCCCGCCTTTTTCAACGTATCTTCGACATCGACTTCACATCTTTTTACAACCATTTATGCAAAGATACTCTGTTCTGTTCACAACTGCAAGGAGGTATTACTTTTCTCTATGACTGCAAGTCTGCAAGTCTGCAACACAGAATACTTTACTCCTAGTCTGCAAGCTGAAAGGGCTGAAAGTTGCTGCAAGGGCGACTGTCAAAAACGAGCTGTGTTGCCAACTGCTAGCTTTACCCAGTTGCTAGACATTTTCCAAAATGTTGCTAGATTGCCAGTTTTTTTACCCCAAAAAGTTGCTAGAAGTAGCTAAATGTAACAGTACGTAGGTAGATTACAGTAAAATGCCAATTTCTGACAATCATTTTTAATATTGTTGCGCGCCACTATTAATGTCTTGTGCATGGCAACACTAGTTACACTAGCGCTCTCTAGTGTCGAGTAGCAGAACTAGGAGAGTCGAGATCCTTCCAGAAATTTCGGGACCGATATGTACTCGAACATTCTAGATGTCGCTACAGTAGAAGGTTCTGGAAACTATCTTAGGCCCTATATAAGGCCGGTATAGAACACGACCGGGGCAGTATTGAATTGGCGATACAAGAGAATACTTCGAAGCGAAATAACTGCGAACTAAAGTGATTGTGTTTTATTATTCGTGTGGTTTTAGATTGTAATTAGTGTTGTGTGATTAAAGTGTCAATTTTGGTAATTCAATCGGCAGTTTGTAATTGTCTTGAACCCCAAGCTCGTAACAATTGGTGTCAGAAGTGAGATCAAATCATGCCGATTTTACCAAAGGACGACATGGAGGGTATCCGTACCCGAAGTCAACGCCAGCTGGAGACGGACCAGAGACGATTTGGTAATACAACGCCACAAACATCGGAGGGCCAGCTGCTGACCGCGGAGGCCGGTCCGTCATCAGCTCCTGCATCTACAGCACCTGACTTAGGTGCTCTGATGATGATGCTGCAGGATCAGGCTCGCCGACAGGAGGAACAGGCCCGCCGACAGGAGGAACAGGCCCGCCGACAGGAGGAACAGGCCCGCAAGCAGGAGGAACAGGGCCGTCGGTTGGAAGAGCAGCTCAAACGCTATAAGGAAGAGCAGATGCTCCTCATGAAGGACCTTTACGCTACCTTCGGTAAAGAGGTAAAGGAGTTGAAGGATAGGGTTGCTCAATATGACAACCGCCTGTCGGAAGCTGAAACCCGAATCGACCAAGTGTACAATCGGGTTGACAACGTAATGGCTGACGTGAAGAAAACTCTGGACGACCTCAAACATGGAGATGGAAATACAGCTCCCGTGGTAGCTACAACACCTTCACTAGGTGGATTATTCAAAGTGCCGCCGTTCGACGGGACTTCTTCCTGGTCGGCCTACAAAATCCAATTCGAGGCTGTTATGAAGGCGAACGGCTGGAATAAAAGTCAGGCCATGACTGCTCTCACCCTAGGCCTAAGCCTACGCGACCAAGCCTTAACTGTTCTGGAAGCTCTCGGTAAGGAAGTGACTTATGAGCAGCTCCTTGAGGCATTGGAGTCGAGATATGGCGACACTCACTTGGAACACGTCTTTCGTGCGCAGCTCAAAGATCGCGTGCAACGCAGCAACGAAAACCTGCAGCAGTGGGCCCTAGAGGTGGAGAAGCTAGTTCGGAAAACATAGCAGTCTGTACCTGCGCTCATTGTAGGGAACCTGGTGCAAATATTCATCGTTCATTATTATACTTTCAATTTTCCAATAATTTTAGGTCAAACTTTAACTTTAAAAAACTTTAATTTAAAAGAAGTTTGGAAAATCCAAAAGTGCACGACTCATAATGTTCATATGATCATCATTTCATCATTAAGGTAACTCCATAAAGTCCAAGACATATTTAAATATAAATATACTTAAAACCCATGAAAATGACATCCATGAAGAAAAAAATGATACCTATTGCAGCCGCCATCTCGACATACATTTCGACAGCACTATCGGCATCAACACCATCTAAAACCATGAAAATGACACCCATGACGAAAAAATTGATACTACATACTTTTAGTACGTACTACTATTATTTATTCTGTGCTTTTAAAATATTGTCATAAAAAAATCTCTCATTATTATTTTAATCAAGTATTTAAGAAATTTGGTTATTCGAATATTGTGTATTTGTACAGCGAACTTTTTGAGCCGCTGAAAACAACCGAAACAATGTCCACTCACGACGGCGAATGACGCCAAACTAACTAAAACGAGTCAATATAGACAGTTGGCGCGTGCGCTTGACGAAAAATGGAACTAATTTTGACAGTTTTCAGTTCCTAGTATATAGTGTATTATCTATGGTTTTCAGTGCTTTGTTGTTTCGTCTCCTCAGTGCTTAATCCACAGAGTACATATGGCTTAATCTTAAATTAATAGCTACCAAATATGCCGAAAGGAGTGCGTAGTGCAGCTAGAGATATCTTTCTTGCCGTTAAACATTTGCGTGAGCAAGAAAAGCTTAACAAAGGACCGATAATTCCATTCCACAGTTCCATTCCAAAATTTGATAGCTCGAACAGGGGCTATGACAGATTTTCTTTTTTGGAGTTTATGGCCTGGTATCTAGACCTTTAGGCCAAGTCTTGAGTATTTTTATTCGGTTTATTATAATTTCTCCAAATGTATAATTATCCTTCATAGTATACTACTTCACAATATGTTGATGCGTCACATTGTGCAGCCCTTGGGAGATTTTGACGGCAACTTGAGCCAGCAGACAGCTGAAAGTTGGTGATGGTATCTAAAGGCGCCTATGCAAACAGCTATCTTGAGAATTCATCACCATCAGAGCACTTGTTTTACCGTTTCCACTAATAGTTCACATGCGTAAACAGTTAATACATAAAATCGCACCACTTTTACATATCAAAATCGACTTCAAACTATTATTTAAACTATAAAACAGGTGCAGCAAACCGCCGCCGATCAAGTTCCCGCCAAAACTCCGGCTATGACAGTGGCAATTAAAATGTTACCAGATAATTAGTTTATTATTTCCGTTATTTTAGATAACATTTTACTTATGTGAGTTAATTAGTAATGTATGTTTGCATTTTAGGTGTTTCTGAAAGAACCGTAAGCCGCATAGTTTCAGAGGGTAAAGCTCTTGAAAATAATCCTACTGAAAGAATAGAAAATCCTTCCTGATGAGACCCAAATCAAGCAGCTGAAGGGCCTTCTACAGTAAGTATTGACTCCACATCAGACAACCCAATAAAAACAACAATGTTTCATATTCGGAGGGCATGAAAAAAGCAGAATGATTAAACAAGATGATGTCTACATAATTCATGAAATGGAACATGGTTACGAAGCTGTCAAACTACTTCCTTATCATTGTGATTTAATGCGATTGAGTTTTTATTGAATTATTTTAAAAGAATATTCGCATATTCGAATATCACAGGCCTCTCTGAATATATGGAGCAGCGAATCTATAACGCATTTTATAAAATAACTGCTATAGAGTTGGAGAAACACTGCAGTCATGTCAAAAATACTGAAGATAATAATCGACGTACAGACAACCGTCATGAAATAACTATGGAACTATTTTTGATCAATTTGGATAGCAGTCATTCAGAGTTATCTGATTCTGATGATTCTGATGAATTAGCATAGCACCACTAATGGACCACAACTATTATAAAAATAAAATATTTTATTACTTTTCTTTTTTTTTTAGAAAACCCACGTAATACATGATTAAATAGATAGTCCAGTGCAACAAGGATCTGTTGAGCCTTGGATCGCTTTTAGTCAAGGTTTATACCTAAGATCCTTGTCGCACTTGACCTCAATACCGGACATACTTAACATGACAAAAAGTAGTATTGGTCACTTTTGTAGGGAATGGAAAAGCATGAGTTAGATAGTGGCAACACCGTATGAGCTGGCGCCGAATCTTGTTGGAATACCCAATGCCTGTTATTGAACATGGTATGAGAAACAGGTTCCCCAAGGTTCGTCAGGACTGTATTTTGATACACAACTGCATTCGTTTTTACACCTTTCTCACAAAAATGTACCTCTGTTAAGCCCCAATAACAAACTCCCAACCATACCATGAGCGAGGATGGAAAATGACCTCGTTGGACACACGGAATACGGTTGCTCGCTTCTTCACTACTGTGTGCGTACACCTTATTATTTTGTTTGTTGTAGCTCTCTTCTACGGTAAACATTTTTTCATCCGAAAAAAGAATTTCCCGATATTTTTTTCCCGGGTACCGCTTCACAAAGCGCGGGATCTCTTCAGTCTCAGGTCCATTAGACGAGTATTCAAACGATATCCTGTTTTTCTTCGATATGCCCGAAGCCCTAAGTCTTCATTTAACACCCTTTTCACCGTGGTTCTGCTGAACCCCATCTGAAGGGCCAACAGTTTCTGCTTACGTTTGGGATTTTTTTGAATTCGCGCCTTCACAGCTTTCATCACTGCTGGAGTCCTAACAGACCGAAGGCGACCACTTCTTGACCTGTCATCTACACTAGAGTCTTCATTGTATCGTTTGATGGTACAATAAACGAATCTTTTGGTTATTGAATATATATTGAATATAATTTTTCAGTATGTCAAAAATTTGAATTGGCGCGTAACCGCAACGATGCAAATCAATAACTGCAACGCGGTCTTCTTTAAATCCACTCCATATTTAAAAATGTGTAAAATTCTAAAAAGTATACAGTTTTATGAAAACACTAATTCATAAAACTGCATACATTTTAGAAATATGAACTGTATTAAAACTGTATTAAAAATTCGAATTCAATAAACTTTTTTGTGGGCAGCATTCTAAAAGAAAAGTTTTTACAACAGTTTCAGGTCATAAGTATTGTCATAAGTATTGTCACACCTGTCACACCATGACCTGACTATGTATGTATGAAGTATGTATGAAGTATGTATGAAGTATGTATGATGTATGTATGATGTATGTATGATGTATGTATATTCATACATACTTGTATGATGTATGTACATATGATGTACATACATCATACAAGTATCCAACCACTTCAATTCATACATACATTATTACATACATTATATTATATTATTATACATACATTATAATGTATACATACATGTATGATGTATGTATGTATGAAGTATGTTTGAAGTATGTATGAAGTTTGTATGAAGTATGTATGAAGTATGTATGCAGTTTGTATGAGGTTTGTATGAAGATTGTATGAAGTTTGTATGAAGTTTGTATGAGCTTGTATGAAGCCTGTATGAAGCTTGTATGGAGCTTGTATGAAGCTAGTATGAAGCTTGTATGAAGCTTGTATGAAGTTTGAATGATGCTTGTATGAAGTTTGTATGACGTTTGTATGAAGCTTGTATAAAGTTTGTATTATGCTTGTATGAAGCTTGTATGAAGTTTGTATGATGCTTGTATGAAAATTGTATGAAGTTCGTATGAAGTTAGTATGAAGTTTGTATGAAGCATGTATGAACCTTGTATGAAGCTTGTATGAAGCTTGTATGAAGCTTGTATGAAGCTTGTATGAAGTTTGTATGAAGCTTGTATGAAGCATGTATGAAGCTTGATGAAATTTGTATAATGATTGTATGAGTATGTATGAAGTATGTATGATGTACAAGTATCCAACCACTTCACTTCATACATACATCATACATGTATGTATGATGTATGTATGAAGGTTGTATGAAGCATGTATGAAGCTTGTATGAAGTTTGTATGAAGTTTGTATGAAGTTTGTATGAAGCCTGTATGTAGCTTGTATGGAGCTTGTATGAAGTTTGTATGAAGATTGTATGAAGTTTGTATGAAGTTTGTATGGAGTTTGTATGGAGTTTGTATGAAGTTTGTATGAATTTTGTATGAAGTTTGTATGAAGTTTCTATGAAGTTTGTATGAAGTTTGTTCGAAGTTTGTATGAAGCTTGTATGAAGCTTGTATGAAGCATGTATGAAGCTTGTATGAAGTTTGTATGAAGTTTCTATGAAGTTTGTATAAAGTTTGTATGAAGTTTGTTCGAAGTTTGTATGAAGCTTGTATGAATATTGTATGAAGCTTGTATGAAGTTTGTATGAAGTTTGTATGGAGTTTGTATGGAGTTTGTATGAAGTTTGTATGAATTTTGTATGAAGTTTGTATGAAGTTTCTATGAAGTTTGTATGAAGTTTGTTCGAAGTTTGTATGAAGCTTGTATGAAGCTTGTATGAAGCATGTATGAAGCTTGTATGAAGTTTGTATGAAGTTTCTATGAAGTTTGTATAAAGTTTGTATGAAGTTTGTTCGAAGTTTGTATGAAGCTTGTATGAATATTGTATGAAGCTTGTATGAAGTTTGTATGAAGTTTGTATGAAGATTGTATGAAGTTTGTATGAAGTATGTATGAAGTTTGTATGAAGTTTGTATGAAGTTTGTATGAAGTTTCTGTGAAGTTTGTATGAAGTTTGTATGAAGTTTGTACGAAGTTTGTATGAAGCTTGTATGAAGCTTGTATGAAGCTTGTATGAAGCATGTATGAAGCTTGTATAAAGTTTGTGTGATGTTTGTATGAAGTTTGTATGAAGTATGTATGAAGTTTGTATGAAGAATGTATGAAGTATGTATGAAGTTTGTATGAAGTTTGTATGAAGTTTGTATGAAGTTTGTATGAAGTTTGTATGATGCTTGTATGAAGTTTGAATGAAGTTTGTTCGAAGTTTGTATGAAGCTTGTATGAAGTTTGTATGAATTTTTTTTTAAGTTTGTATGAAGTTTCTATGAAGTTTGTATGAAGTTTGTTCGAAGTTTGTATGAAGCTTGTATGAAGCTTGTATGAAGCTTGTATGAAGCTTGTATGAAGCTGGTATGAAGTTTGTGTATGTACATATGATGTATGTACATACATCATACAAGTATCCAACCACTTCAATTCATACATACATTATTACATACATTATATTATATTATTATACATACATTATAATGTATGTATACATACATCATACATGTATGTATGATGTATGTATGTATGAAGTATGTTTGAAGTATGTATGAAGTATGTATGAAGTATGTATGCAGTATGTATGAAGTTTGTATGAAAATTGTATGAAGTTTGTATGAAGCCTGTATGAAGCTTGTATGGAGCTTGTATGAAGCTAGTATGAAGCTTGTATGAAGCGTGTATGAAGTTTGAATGATGCTTGTATGAAGTTTGTATGACGTTTGTATGAAGCTTGTACAAAGTTTGTATTATGCTTGTATGAAGCTTGTATGAAGTTTGTATGATGCTTGTATGAAGTTTGTATGAAGCTTGTATGAAGCTGGTATGAAGTTTGTGTATGTACATATGATGTATGTACATACATCATACAAGTATCCAACCACTTCAATTCATACATACATTATTACATACATTATATTATCATACATGTATGTATGATGTATGTATGTATGAAGTATGTTTGAAGTATGTATGAAGTATTTATGAAGTATGTATGCAGTATGTATGAAGTTTGTATGAAAATTGTATGAAGTTTGTATGAAGTTTGTATGAGCTTGTATGAAGCCTGTATGAAGCTTGTATGGAGCTTGTATGAAGCTAGTATGAAGCTTGTATGAAGCGTGTATGAAGTTTGAATGATGCTTGTATGAAGTTTGTATGACGTTTGTATGAAGCTTGTACAAAGTTTGTATTATGCTTGTATGAAGCTTGTATGAAGTTTGTATTATGCGTGTATGAAGCTTGTATGAAGTTTGTATGATGCTTGTATGAAGTTTGTATGACGTTTGTATGAAGCTTGTACAAAGTTTGTATTATGCTTGTATGAAGCTTGTATGAAGTTTGTATGATGCATGTATGAAGTTTGTATGAAGTTCGTATGAAGTTAGTATGAAGTTTGTATAAAGCTTGTATGAACCTTGTATGAACCTTGTATGAAGCTTGTATGAAGCTTGTATGAAGCTTGTATGAAGCTTGTATGAAGCTTGTATGAAGCTTGTATGAAGCTTGTATGAAGCATGATGAAATTTGTATGATGATTGTATGAGTATGTATGAAGTATGTATGATGTATGTATGATGTATGTACATACATCATACAAGTATCCAACCACTTCTCTTCATACATACATCATACATGTATGTATGATGTATGTATGAAGCTTGTATGAAGTTTGTTTGAAGTTTGTATGAAGCTTGTATGAAGTTTGTATGAAAATTGTATGAAGTATGTATGAAGTATGTATGAAGTTTGTATGAAGAATGTATGAAGTATGTATGAAGTTAGTATGAAGTTTGTATGCAGTTTGTATGAAGCTTGTATGAAGTATGAAGCTTGTATGAAGCTTGTATGAAGCTTGTATGAGGCTTGTATGAGGCATGTATGAAGCTTGTATGTAGCTTGTATGAAGCTTGTATGAAGTTTGTATGATGCTTGTATGAAGTTTGTATGAAGTTTGTTCGAAGTTTGTATGAAGCTTGTATGCAGCTTGTATGAAGCTTGTATGAAGCTTGTTCGAAGTTTGTATGAAGCTTGTATGAAGCTTGTATGAAGCTTGTATGAAGTTTGTATGAAGTTTGTATGAAGTATGTATGAAGTATGTATGAAGTATGTATGAAGTTTGTATGAAGTATGTTCGAAGTTTGTATGAAGTTTGTATGAAGTTTGTATGAAGCTTGTATGAAGTATGAAGCTTGTATGAAGCTTGTATGAAGCTTGTATGAGGCTTGTATGAGGCATGTATGAAGCTTGTATGTAGCTTGTATGAAGCTTGTATGAAGTTTGTATGATGCTTGTATGAGGTTTGTATGAAGTTTGTTCGAAGTTTGTATGAAGCTTGTATGAAGCTTGTATGAAGCTTGTTCGAAGTTTGTATGAAGCTTGTATGAAGCTTGTATGAAGCTTGTATGAAGTTGGTATGTAGTTTGTATGAAGTTTGTATGAAGTATGTATGAAGTTTGTATGAAGTATGTATGAAGTATGTATGAAGTATGTATGAAGTTTGTATGAAGTATGTTCGAAGTTTGTATGAAGTTTGTATGAAGTTTGTATGAAGCTTGTATGAAGTATGAAGCTTGTATGAAGCTTGTATGAAGCTTGTATGAGGCTTGTATGAGGCTTGTATGAAGCTTGTATGTTGCTTGTATGAAGCTTGTATGAAGCTTGTATGAAGCTTGTATGAAGTTTGTATGAAGTTTGTATGAAGTTTGTATGAAGTTTGTATGAAGTTTGTATGAAGTATGTATGAAGTATGTATGAAGTTTGTATGAAGTTTGTATGTATGTATGTATGTACCATTTATAACTTATGTTATTTTATTTCCATGCTAAAATTATGTTTTTTTGTTGTTAGTTTAGTATTAACTTTTTATTACACCTACTTTATTCTATCTCTGCATCATCCCAAGGTAGACTGGTAGAGAATGCCTTAGGCATCCACCAGTCCGCCTATATACCACATGTGTATATGAAGTTCTAAATAAATAAATAAATACGTCCTACTGCTGGGCACAGGCCTCCTGAGAGGGTTTTAGGGCAAGGAAATGTCAACTGCGCTGCCCTAATGCGTGTTAGTGAACAAGTTCACATCTCTTCGAATTATTTTTTTTTGTTATTTCTCAGACATGCAGGTTTCCTCACAGTGTTTTCCTTTGCCGCCAAGCATTTGGTAAATCAGCACTTAAAATTGCAATTATCAATTTCATTGATGCCGGCGGGGATCGAACCCAGGTTGCTTGTGTACTGTGAAAGTTACATCGAGCACTTACCATCTGAGATACCACGGCTCTAAATGATTGATTGGTATAATGTTAATAGTGAAGATCTCATTGACTTAAAATCCAAAAAGGTATTGCAAACTGAATTCAATGCAAAGAATGTTAGCAACTTTTGTTGTTCTTTAGGACAAGCTTACCCTCAGCTTGTTAAACAAACCATATCTCTCCCTAATTTCGTATACGGCTACAAATCTCTGTAAATCAGTTTTCTCAGTTTTAGTGTCAATTAAAACAAAAAATTGTAAAAGATTAAACATGACAAATGACTTCTGCTTTGCATTGTCAAAAACAACTCGATGCACAGAGATATGTAGCAGCTGCAAAGGAAATTAGACACAAGGCAACGACACTTTCTTACATATTCTTAAGCAGAAATAACCTAAATTACTAAAAATTAGATAAAAACACAAGTTATTATATTATATAGGATAACCTCCAGAGTCCAGTTATATTAAATAATAAGTGTTCTTTTATTTCCATGTATTCTTTTACTTCAATTCAATTTCAAAATGGATCCATGTGGTTTTAAAAAGTATTAAAGCAATCCGCGACTACCAAATCGTTAAGAAAATGTATTTTAGATAGGCTGTAACTTCCTTTTCTGTAGAAACATGTACAAGTGTCAATCCTGTCTATTTCTGATCAACAACAAATATCGTTTGATATAGCAAAATAATGTTGGGAATTAAATAGACAAAAACATAATTCTAAAGAAAAACTATATAGTAAGTTTAGTTACCTGGGATTTCACTAATTTTTCCGTGAAAAGAACTTTGACACTTTTTATAACAGTACATCTTGTATAAAATAATATATTGTTTGTGATTACATGAATCAAAGAAAAGGCTAAAGCTTTATACTACAAGTTTCTCTATCCCGCCTTTTTCAACGTATCTTCGACATCGACTTCACATCTTTTTACAACCATTTATGCAAAGATACTCTGTTCTGTTCACAACTGCAAGGAGGTATTACTTTTCTCTATGACTGCAAGTCTGCAAGTCTGCAACACAGAATACTTTACTCCTAGTCTGCAAGCTGAAAGGGCTGAAAGTTGCTGCAAGGGCGACTGTCAAAAACGAGCTGTGTTGCCAACTGCTAGCTTTACCCAGTTGCTAGACATTTTCCAAAATGTTGCTAGATTGCCAGTTTTTTTACCCCAAAAAGTTGCTAGAAGTAGCTAAATGTAACAGTACGTAGGTAGATTACAATAAAATGCCAATTTCTGACAATCATTTTTAATATTGTTGCGCGCCACTATTAATGTCTTGTGCATGGCAACACTAGTTACACTAGCGCTCTCTAGTGTCGAGTAGCAGAACTAGGAGAGTCGAGATCCTTCCAGAAATTTCGGGACCGATATGTACTCGAACATTCTAGATGTCGCTACAGTAGAAGGTTCTGGAAACTATCTTAGGCCCTATATAAGGCCGGTATAGAACACGACCGGGGCAGTATTGAATTGGCGATACAAGAGAATACTTCGAAGCGAAATAACTGCGAACTAAAGTGATTGTGTTTTATTATTCGTGTGGTTTTAGATTGTAATTAGTGTTGTGTGATTAAAGTGTCAATTTTGGTAATTCAATCGGCAGTTTGTAATTGTCTTGAACCCCAAGCTCGTAACAATTGGTGTCAGAAGTGAGATCAAATCATGCCGATTTTACCAAAGGACGACATGGAGGGTATCCGTACCCGAAGTCAACGCCAGCTGGAGACGGACCAGAGACGATTTGGTAATACAACGCCACAAACATCGGAGGGCCAGCTGCTGACCGCGGAGGCCGGTCCGTCATCAGCTCCTGCATCTACAGCACCTGACTTAGGTGCTCTGATGATGATGCTGCAGGATCAGGCTCGCCGACAGGAGGAACAGGCCCGCCGACAGGAGGAACAGGCCCGCCGACAGGAGGAACAGGCCCGCAAGCAGGAGGAACAGGGCCGTCGGTTGGAAGAGCAGCTCAAACGCTATAAGGAAGAGCAGATGCTCCTCATGAAGGACCTTTACGCTACCTTCGGTAAAGAGGTAAAGGAGTTGAAGGATAGGGTTGCTCAATATGACAACCGCCTGTCGGAAGCTGAAACCCGAATCGACCAAGTGTACAATCGGGTTGACAACGTAATGGCTGACGTGAAGAAAACTCTGGACGACCTCAAACATGGAGATGGAAATACAGCTCCCGTGGTAGCTACAACACCTTCACTAGGTGGATTATTCAAAGTGCCGCCGTTCGACGGGACTTCTTCCTGGTCGGCCTACAAAATCCAATTCGAGGCTGTTATGAAGGCGAACGGCTGGAATAAAAGTCAGGCCATGACTGCTCTCACCCTAGGCCTAAGCCTACGCGACCAAGCCTTAACTGTTCTGGAAGCTCTCGGTAAGGAAGTGACTTATGAGCAGCTCCTTGAGGCATTGGAGTCGAGATATGGCGACACTCACTTGGAACACGTCTTTCGTGCGCAGCTCAAAGATCGCGTGCAACGCAGCAACGAAAACCTGCAGCAGTGGGCCCTAGAGGTGGAGAAGCTAGTTCGGAAAACATAGCAGTCTGTACCTGCGCTCATTGTAGGGAACCTGGTGCAAATATTCATCGTTCATTATTATACTTTCAATTTTCCAATAATTTTAGGTCAAACTTTAACTTTAAAAAACTTTAATTTAAAAGAAGTTTGGAAAATCCAAAAGTGCACGACTCATAATGTTCATATGATCATCATTTCATCATTAAGGTAACTCCATAAAGTCCAAGACATATTTAAATATAAATATACTTAAAACCCATGAAAATGACATCCATGAAGAAAAAAATGATACCTATTGCAGCCGCCATCTCGACATACATTTCGACAGCACTATCGGCATCAACACCATCTAAAACCATGAAAATGACACCCATGACGAAAAAATTGATACTACATACTTTTAGTACGTACTACTATTATTTATTCTGTGCTTTTAAAATATTGTCATAAAAAAATCTCTCATTATTATTTTAATCAAGTATTTAAGAAATTTGGTTATTCGAATATTGTGTATTTGTACAGCGAACTTTTTGAGCCGCTGAAAACAACCGAAACAATGTCCACTCACGACGGCGAATGACGCCAAACTAACTAAAACGAGTCAATATAGACAGTTGGCGCGTGCGCTTGACGAAAAATGGAACTAATTTTGACAGTTTTCAGTTCCTAGTATATAGTGTATTATCTATGGTTTTCAGTGCTTTGTTGTTTCGTCTCCTCAGTGCTTAATCCACAGAGTACATATGGCTTAATCTTAAATTAATAGCTACCAAATATGCCGAAAGGAGTGCGTAGTGCAGCTAGAGATATCTTTCTTGCCGTTAAACATTTGCGTGAGCAAGAAAAGCTTAACAAAGGACCGATAATTCCATTCCACAGTTCCATTCCAAAATTTGATAGCTCGAACAGGGGCTATGACAGATTTTCTTTTTTGGAGTTTATGGCCTGGTATCTAGACCTTTAGGCCAAGTCTTGAGTATTTTTATTCGGTTTATTATAATTTCTCCAAATGTATAATTATCCTTCATAGTATACTACTTCACAATATGTTGATGCGTCACATTGTGCAGCCCTTGGGAGATTTTGACGGCAACTTGAGCCAGCAGACAGCTGAAAGTTGGTGATGGTATCTAAAGGCGCCTATGCAAACAGCTATCTTGAGAATTCATCACCATCAGAGCACTTGTTTTACCGTTTCCACTAATAGTTCACATGCGTAAACAGTTAATACATAAAATCGCACCACTTTTACATATCAAAATCGACTTCAAACTATTATTTAAACTATAAAACAGGTGCAGCAAACCGCCGCCGATCAAGTTCCCGCCAAAACTCCGGCTATGACAGTGGCAATTAAAATGTTACCAGATAATTAGTTTATTATTTCCGTTATTTTAGATAACATTTTACTTATGTGAGTTAATTAGTAATGTATGTTTGCATTTTAGGTGTTTCTGAAAGAACCGTAAGCCGCATAGTTTCAGAGGGTAAAGCTCTTGAAAATAATCCTACTGAAAGAATAGAAAATCCTTCCTGATGAGACCCAAATCAAGCAGCTGAAGGGCCTTCTACAGTAAGTATTGACTCCACATCAGACAACCCAATAAAAACAACAATGTTTCATATTCGGAGGGCATGAAAAAAGCAGAATGATTAAACAAGATGATGTCTACATAATTCATGAAATGGAACATGGTTACGAAGCTGTCAAACTACTTCCTTATCATTGTGATTTAATGCGATTGAGTTTTTATTGAATTATTTTAAAAGAATATTCGCATATTCGAATATCACAGGCCTCTCTGAATATATGGAGCAGCGAATCTATAACGCATTTTATAAAATAACTGCTATAGAGTTGGAGAAACACTGCAGTCATGTCAAAAATACTGAAGATAATAATCGACGTACAGACAACCGTCATGAAATAACTATGGAACTATTTTTGATCAATTTGGATAGCAGTCATTCAGAGTTATCTGATTCTGATGATTCTGATGAATTAGCATAGCACCACTAATGGACCACAACTATTATAAAAATAAAATATTTTATTACTTTTCTTTTTTTTTTAGAAAACCCACGTAATACATGATTAAATAGATAGTCCAGTGCAACAAGGATCTGTTGAGCCTTGGATCGCTTTTAGTCAAGGTTTATACCTAAGATCCTTGTCGCACTTGACCTCAATACCGGACATACTTAACATGACAAAAAGTAGTATTGGTCACTTTTGTAGGGAATGGAAAAGCATGAGTTAGATAGTGGCAACACCGTATGAGCTGGCGCCGAATCTTGTTGGAATACCCAATGCCTGTTATTGAACATGGTATGAGAAACAGGTTCCCCAAGGTTCGTCAGGACTGTATTTTGATACACAACTGCATTCGTTTTTACACCTTTCTCACAAAAATGTACCTCTGTTAAGCCCCAATAACAAACTCCCAACCATACCATGAGCGAGGATGGAAAATGACCTCGTTGGACACACGGAATACGGTTGCTCGCTTCTTCACTACTGTGTGCGTACACCTTAT
The DNA here is from genome assembly GCA_033319125.1 of Parnassius glacialis. Classification (NCBI taxonomy): domain Eukaryota; kingdom Metazoa; phylum Arthropoda; class Insecta; order Lepidoptera; family Papilionidae; genus Parnassius; species Parnassius glacialis. Next base: position 35,493,451 of record JAVANC010000027.1, read on the forward strand.
TATTTTGTTTGTTGTAGCTCTCTTCTACGGTAAACATTTTTTCATCCGAAAAAAGAATTTCCCGATATTTTTTTCCCGGGTACCGCTTCACAAAGCGCGGGATCTCTTCAGTCTCAGGTCCATTAGACGAGTATTCAAACGATATCCTGTTTTTCTTCGATATGCCCGAAGCCCTAAGTCTTCATTTAACACCCTTTTCACCGTGGTTCTGCTGAACCCCATCTGAAGGGCCAACAGTTTCTGCTTACGTTTGGGATTTTTTTGAATTCGCGCCTTCACAGCTTTCATCACTGCTGGAGTCCTAACAGACCGAAGGCGACCACTTCTTGACCTGTCATCTACACTAGAGTCTTCATTGTATCGTTTGATGGTACAATAAACGAATCTTTTGGTTATTGAATATATATTGAATATAATTTTTCAGTATGTCAAAAATTTGAATTGGCGCGTAACCGCAACGATGCAACGCAATAACTGCAACGCGGTCTTCTTTAAATCCACTCCATATTTAAAAATGTGTAAAATTCTAAAAAGTATACAGTTTTATGAAAACACTAATTCATAAAACTGCATACATTTTAGAAATATGAACTGTATTAAAACTGTATTAAAAATTCGAATTCAATAAACTTTTTTGTGGGCAGCATTCTAAAAGAAAAGTTTTTACCACAGTTTCAGGTCATAAGTATTGTCATAAGTATTGTCACACCTGTCACACCATGACCTGACTATGTATGTATGAAGTATGTATGAAGTATGTATGAAGTATGTATGATGTATGTATGATGTATGTATATTCATACATACTTGTATGATGTATGTACATATGATGTACATACATCATACAAGTATCCAACCACTTCAATTCATACATACATTATTACATACATTATATTATATTATTATACATACATTATAATGTATACATACATGTATGATGTATGTATGTATGAAGTATGTTTGAAGTATGTATGAAGTATGTATGAAGTATGTATGCAGTTTGTATGAGGTTTGTATGAAGATTGTATGAAGTTTGTATGAGCTTGTATGAAGCCTGTATGAAGCTTGTATGGAGCTTGTATGAAGCTAGTATGAAGCTTGTATGAAGCTTGTATGAAGTTTGAATGATGCTTGTATGAAGTTTGTATGACGTTTGTATGAAGCTTGTATAAAGTTTGTATAATGCTTGTATGAAGCTTGTATGAAGTTTGTATGATGCTTGTATGAAAATTGTATGAAGTTCGTATAAAGTTAGTATGAAGTTTGTATGAAGCATGTATGAACCTTGTATGAAGCTTGTATGAAGCTTGTATGAAGCTTGTATGAAGCTTGTATGAAGTTTGTATGAAGCTTGTATGAAGCATGTATGAAGCTTGATGAAATTTGTATAATGATTGTATGAGTATGTATGAAGTATGTATGATGTATGTATGATGTATGTACATACATCATACAAGTATCCAACCACTTCACTTCATACATACATCATACATGTATGTATGATGTATGTATGAAGGTTGTATGAAGCATGTATGAAGCTTGTATGAAGTTTGTATGAAGTTTGTATGAAGCCTGTATGTAGCTTGTATGGAGCTTGTATGAAGTTTGTATGATGCTTGTATGAAGTTTGTATGAAGTTTGTTCGAAGTTTGTATGAAGTTTGTATGAAGTTTGTTCGAAGTTTGTATGAAGCTTGTATGAAGCTTGTATGAAGCTTGTATGAAGCATGTATGAAGCTTGTATGAAGTTTGTATGAAGTTTCTATGAAGTTTGTATAAAGTTTGTATGAAGTTTGTTCGAAGTTTGTATGAAGCTTGTATGAATATTGTATGAAGCTTGTATGAAGTTTGTATGAAGTATGTATGAAGATTGTATGAAGTTTGTATGAAGTATGTATGAAGTTTGTATGAAGTTTGTATGAAGTTTGTATGAAGTTTCTATGAAGTTTGTATGAAGTTTGTATGAAGTTTGTACGAAGTTTGTATGAGCTTGTATGAAGCCTGTATGAAGCTTGTATGGAGCTTGTATGAAGCTAGTATGAAGCTTGTATGAAGCTTGTATGAAGTTTGAATGATGCTTGTATGAAGTTTGTATGACGTTTGTATGAAGCTTGTATAAAGTTTGTATTATGCTTGTATGAAGCTTGTATGAAGTTTGTATGATGCTTGTATGAAAATTGTATGAAGTTCGTATGAAGTTAGTATGAAGTTTGTATGAAGCATGTATGAACCTTGTATGAAGCTTGTATGAAGCTTGTATGAAGCTTGTATGAAGCTTGTATGAAGCTTGTATGAAGTTTGTATGAAGCTTGTATGAAGCATGTATGAAGCTTGATGAAATTTGTATAATGATTGTATGAGTATGTATGAAGTATGTATGATGTATGTATGATGTATGTACATACATCATACAAGTATCCAACCACTTCACTTCATACATACATCATACATGTATGTATGATGTATGTATGAAGGTTGTATGAAGCATGTATGAAGCTTGTATGAAGTTTGTATGAAGTTTGTATGAAGTTTGTATGAAGCCTGTATGTAGCTTGTATGGAGCTTGTATGAAGTTTGTATGATGCTTGTATGAAGTTTGTATGAAGTTTGTTCGAAGTTTGTATGAAGTTTGTATGAAGTTTGTTCGAAGTTTGTATGAAGCTTGTATGAAGCTTGTATGAAGCTTGTATGAAGCATGTATGAAGCTTGTATGAAGTTTGTATGAAGTTTCTATGAAGTTTGTATAAAGTTTGTATGAAGTTTGTTCGAAGTTTGTATGAAGCTTGTATGAATATTGTATGAAGCTTGTATGAAGTTTGTATGAAGTATGTATGAAGATTGTATGAAGTTTGTATGAAGTATGTATGAAGTTTGTATGAAGTTTGTATGAAGTTTCTATGAAGTTTGTATGAAGTTTGTATGAAGTTTGTACGAAGTTTGTATGAAGCTTGTATGAAGTTTGCGTGAAGCTTGTATGAAGCTTGTATGAAGCTTGTATGAAGCATGTATGAAGCTTGTATAAAGTTTGTGTGATGTTTGTATGAAGTTTGTATGAAGTATGTATGAAGTTTGTATGAAGAATGTATGAAGTATGTATGAAGTTTGTATGAAGTTTGTATGAAGTTTGTATGAAGTTTGTATGATGCTTGTATGAAGTTTGTATGAAGTTTGTTCGAAGTTTGTATGAAGCTTGTATGAAGTTTGTATGAATTTTGTATGAAGTTTGTATGAAGTTTCTATGAAGTATGTATGAAGTTTGTATGAAGTTTGTTCGAAGTTTGTATGAAGCTTGTATGAAGCTTGTATGAAGCTTGTATGAAGCTTGTATGAAGCTGGTATGAAGTTTGTGTATGTACATATGATGTATGTACATACATTATACAAGTATCCAACCACTTCAATTCATACATACATTATTACATACATTATATTATATTATTATACATACATTATAATGTATGTATACATACATCATACATGTATGTATGATGTATGTATGTATGAAAAATGTTTGAAGTATGTATGAAGTATGTATGAAGTATGTATGCAGTATGTATGAAGTTTGTATGAAAATTGTATGAAGTTTGTATGAAGTTTGTATGAGCTTGTATGAAGCCTGTATGAAGCTTGTATGGAGCTTGTATGAAGCTAGTATGAAGCTTGTATGAAGCGTGTATGAAGTTTGAATGATGCTTGTATGAAGTTTGTATGACGTTTGTATGAAGCTTGTACAAAGTTTGTATTATGCTTGTATGAAGCTTGTATGAAGTTTGTATGATGCTTGTATGAAGTTTGTATGAAGCTTGTATGAAGCTGGTATGAAGTTTGTGTATGTACATATGATGTATGTACATACATCATACAAGTATCCAACCACTTCAATTCATACATACATTATTACATACATTATATTATCATACATGTATGTATGATGTATGTATGTGTGAAGTATGTTTGAAGTATGTATGAAGTATTTATGAAGTATGCATACAGTATGTATGAAGTTTGTATGAAAATTGTATGAAGTTTGTATGAAGTTTGTATGAGCTTGTATGAAGCCTGTATGAAGCTTGTATGGAGCTTGTATGAAGCTAGTATGAAGCTTGTATGAAGCGTGTATGAAGTTTGAATGATGCTTGTATGAAGTTTGTATGACGTTTGTATGAAGCTTGTACAAAGTTTGTATTATGCTTGTATGAAGCTTGTATGAAGTTTGTATTATGCTTGTATGAAGCTTGTATGAAGTTTGTATGATGCTTGTATGAAGTTTGTATGACGTTTGTATGAAGCTTGTACAAAGTTTGTATTATGCTTGTATGAAGCTTGTATGAAGTTTGTATGATGCTTGTATGAAGTTTGTATGAAGTTCGTATGAAGTTAGTATGAAGTTTGTATAAAGCTTGTATGAACCTTGTATGAACCTTGTATGAAGCTTGTATGAAGCTTGTATGAAGCTTGTATGAAGCATGATGAAATTTGTATGATGATTGTATGAGTATGTATGAAGTATGTATGATGTATGTATGATGTATGTACATACATCATACAAATATCCAACCACTTCACTTCATACATACATCATACATGTATGTATGATGTATGTATGAAGCTTGTATGAAGTTTGTTTGAAGTTTGTATGAAGTTTGTATGAATTTTGTATGAAGTCTGTATGAAGCTTGTATGGAGCTTGTATGAAGCTTGTATGAAGCTTGATGAAATTTGTATGATGATTGTATGAGTATGTATGAAGTATGTATGATGTATGTATGATGTATGTACATACATCATACAAGTATCCAACCACTTCACTTCATACATACATCATACATGCTTGTATGAAGCTTGTATGAAGCTTGTATAAAGCTTGTATGAAGCTTGTATGAAGCTTGTATGAATATTGTATGAAGCTTGTATGAAGTTTGTATGAAGTTTGTATGAAGATTGTATGAAGTTTGTATGATGTATATATGAAGTTTGTGTGAAGTTTGTATGAAGTTTGTTCGAAGTTTGTATGAAGCTTGTATGAAGCTTGTATGAAGCTTGTATGAAGCTTGTATGAAGCTTGTATGAAGCTTGTAGTAAGTTTGTATGAAAATTGTATGAAGTATGTATGAAGTATGTATGAAGTTTGTATGAAGAATGTATGAAGTATGTATGAAGTTTGTATGAAGTTTGTATGCAGTTTGTATGAAGATTGTATGAAGTATGAAGCTTGTATGAAGCTTGTATGAAGCTTGTATGAGGCTTGTATGAGGCATGTATGAAGCTTGTATGTAGCTTGTATGAAGCTTGTATGAAGTTTGTATGATGCTTGTATGAAGTTTGTATGAAGTTTGTTCGAAGTTTGTATGAAGCTTGTATGCAGCTTGTATGAAGCTTGTATGAAGCTTGTTCGAAGTTTGTATGAAGCTTGTATGAAGCTTGTATGAAGCTTGTATGAAGTTTGTATGAAGTTTGTATGAAGTATGTATGAAGTATGTATGAAGTATGTATGAAGTTTGTATGAAGTATGTTCGAAGTTTGTATGAAGTTTGTATGAAGTTTGTATGAAGCTTGTATGAAGTATGAAGCTTGTATGAAGCTTGTATGAAGCTTGTATGAGGCTTGTATGAGGCATGTATGAAGCTTGTATGTAGCTTGTATGAAGCTTGTATGAAGTTTGTATGATGCTTGTATGAAGTTTGTTCGAAGTTTGTATGAAGCTTGTATGAAGCTTGTATGAAGCTTGTATGAAGCATGTTCGAAGTTTGTATGAAGCTTGTATGAAGCTTGTATGAAGCTTGTATGAAGTTTGTATGAAGTTTGTATGAAGTTTGTATGAAGTTTGTATGAAGTTTGTATGAAGTATGTATGAAGTATGTATGAAGTATGTATGAAGTTTGTATGAAGTATGTTCGAAGTTTGTATGAAGTTTGTATGAAGTTTGTATGAAGCTTGTATGAAGTATGAAGCTTGTATGAAGCTTGTATGAAGCTTGTATGAGGCTTGTATGAGGCTTGTATGAAGCTTGTATGTAGCTTGTATGAAGCTTGTATGAAGCTTGTATGAAGCTTGTATGAAGTTTGTATGAAGTTTGTATGAAGTTTGTATGAAGTTTGTATGAAGTTTGTATGAAGTTTGTATGAAGTATGTATGAAGTATGTATGAAGTTTGTATGAAGTTTGTATGAAGTTTGTATGTACGTATGTATGTACCATTTATAACTTATGTTATTTTATTTCCATGCTAAAATTATGTTTTTTTGTTGTTAGTTTAGTATTAACTTTTTATTACACCTACTTTATTCTATCTCTGCATCATCCCAAGGTAGACTGGTAGAGAATGCCTTAGGCATCCACCAGTCCGCCTATATACCACATGTGTATATGAAGTTCTAAATAAATAAATAAATACGTCCTACTGCTGGGCACAGGCCTCCTGAGAGGGTTTTAGGGCAAGGAAATGTCAACTGCGCTGCCCTAATGCGTGTTAGTGAACAAGTTCACATCTCTTCGAATTATTTTTTTTTGTTATTTCTCAGACATGCAGGTTTCCTCACAGTGTTTTCCTTTGCCGCCAAGCATTTGGTAAATCAGCACTTAAAATTGCAATTATCAATTTCATTGATGCCGGCGGGGATCGAACCCAGGTTGCTTGTGTACTGTGAAAGTTACATCGAGCACTTACCATCTGAGATACCACGGCTCTAAATGATTGATTGGTATAATGTTAATAGTGAAGATCTCATTGACTTAAAATCCAAAAAGGTATTGCAAACTGAATTCAATGCAAAGAATGTTAGCAACTTTTGTTGTTCTTTAGGACAAGCTTACCCTCAGCTTGTTAAACAAACCATATCTCTCCCTAATTTCGTATACGGCTACAAATCTCTGTAAATCAGTTTTCTCAGTTTTAGTGTCAATTAAAACAAAAAATTGTAAAAGATTAAACATGACAAATGACTTCTGCTTTGCATTGTCAAAAACAACTCGATGCACAGAGATATGTAGCAGCTGCAAAGGAAATTAGACACAAGGCAACGACACTTTCTTACATATTCTTAAGCAGAAATAACCTAAATTACTAAAAATTAGATAAAAACACAAGTTATTATATTATATAGGATAACCTCCAGAGTCCAGTTATATTAAATAATAAGTGTTCTTTTATTTCCATGTATTCTTTTACTTCAATTCAATTTCAAAATGGATCCATGTGGTTTTAAAAAGTATTAAAGCAATCCGCGACTACCAAATCGTTAAGAAAATGTATTTTAGATAGGCTGTAACTTCCTTTTCTGTAGAAACATGTACAAGTGTCAATCCTGTCTATTTCTGATCAACAACAAATATCGTTTGATATAGCAAAATAATGTTGGGAATTAAATAGACAAAAACATAATTCTAAAGAAAAACTATATAGTAAGTTTAGTTACCTGGGATTTCACTAATTTTTCCGTGAAAAGAACTTTGACACTTTTTATAACAGTACATCTTGTATAAAATAATATATTGTTTGTGATTACATGAATCAAAGAAAAGGCTAAAGCTTTATACTACAAGTTTCTCTATCCCGCCTTTTTCAACGTATCTTCGACATCGACTTCACATCTTTTTACAACCATTTATGCAAAGATACTCTGTTCTGTTCACAACTGCAAGGAGGTATTACTTTTCTCTATGACTGCAAGTCTGCAAGTCTGCAACACAGAATACTTTACTCCTAGTCTGCAAGCTGAAAGGGCTGAAAGTTGCTGCAAGGGCGACTGTCAAAAACGAGCTGTGTTGCCAACTGCTAGCTTTACCCAGTTGCTAGACATTTTCCAAAATGTTGCTAGATTGCCAGTTTTTTTACCCCAAAAAGTTGCTAGAAGTAGCTAAATGTAACAGTACGTAGGTAGATTACAATAAAATGCCAATTTCTGACAATCATTTTTAATATTGTTGCGCGCCACTATTAATGTCTTGTGCATGGCAACACTAGTTACACTAGCGCTCTCTAGTGTCGAGTAGCAGAACTAGGAGAGTCGAGATCCTTCCAGAAATTTCGGGACCGATATGTACTCGAACATTCTAGATGTCGCTACAGTAGAAGGTTCTGGAAACTATCTTAGGCCCTATATAAGGCCGGTATAGAACACGACCGGGGCAGTATTGAATTGGCGATACAAGAGAATACTTCGAAGCGAAATAACTGCGAACTAAAGTGATTGTGTTTTATTATTCGTGTGGTTTTAGATTGTAATTAGTGTTGTGTGATTAAAGTGTCAATTTTGGTAATTCAATCGGCAGTTTGTAATTGTCTTGAACCCCAAGCTCGTAACAATTGGTGTCAGAAGTGAGATCAAATCATGCCGATTTTACCAAAGGACGACATGGAGGGTATCCGTACCCGAAGTCAACGCCAGCTGGAGACGGACCAGAGACGATTTGGTAATACAACGCCACAAACATCGGAGGGCCAGCTGCTGACCGCGGAGGCCGGTCCGTCATCAGCTCCTGCATCTACAGCACCTGACTTAGGTGCTCTGATGATGATGCTGCAGGATCAGGCTCACCGACAGGAGGAACAGGCCCGCCGACAGGAGGAACAGGCCCGCCGACAGGAGGAACAGGCCCGCAAGCAGGAGGAACAGGGCCGTCGGTTGGAAGAGCAGCTCAAACGCTATAAGGAAGAGCAGATGCTCCTCATGAAGGACCTTTACGCTACCTTCGGTAAAGAGATAAAGGAGTTGAAGGATAGGGTTGCTCAATATGACAACCGCCTGTCGGAAGCTGAAACCCGAATCGACCAAGTTTACAATCGGATTGACAACGTAATGGCTGACGTGAAGAAAACTCTGGACGACCTCAAACATGGAGATGGACTTACAACTCCCGTGGTAGCTACAACACCTTCGCTAGGTGGATTATTCAAAGTGCCGCCGTTCGACGGGACTTCTTCCTGGTCGGCCTACATAATCCAATTCGAGGCTGTTATGAAGGCGAACGGCTGGAATAAAAGTCAGGCCATGACTGCTCTCACCCTAGGCTTAGGCCTACGCGACCAAGCCTTAACTGTTCTGGAAGCTCTCGGTAAGGAAGTGACTTATGAGCAGCTCCTTGAGGCATTGGAGTCGAGATATGGCGACGCTCACCTGGAACACGTCTTTAGTGCGCAGCTCAAAGATCGCGTGCAACGCAGCAACGAAAACCTACAGCAGTAGGCCCTAGAGGTGGAGAAGCTAGTTCGGAAAGCATAGCAGTCTGTACCTGCGCTCATTGTAGGGAACCTGGTGCAAACATTCATCGACGGCATCCGCGACCTTGAAGTCAGAGCTGCTGTGAGGCTCGGGCACCACGAGACGCTTAAGGACGCGTTGACCCATGCACTGGAGGTGGAAGCCGCGCGGCAGGATCATCGTTTCCATCGCGTCAGGGAGGTTTCAGCAGCTACAGTTCACGACCGCAATAAAGGATATAGCCCTAGGTGCTACGGCTGTGGGAAAAGGGGCCAGCTTCGATCCTGCTGCCCTCAACGAACTGTAGAAAAAGGTGATCGCTCTCGAGAGGGTAGTGTGGCTAACAGCATCACCCAGCAGCAGCAGGGAAACTGGCGAGTGCTGACTGATCTTAGAAGAGCTACTCCTAAGATTGTCCATGTGGATAGACTGGCGCGTTATTATGGGACCAACAATGCTCGGGACGAGCATGTCTTAGGAGGGGGCAGTGTTGCGCGCCACTATTAATGTCTTGTACATGGCAACACTAGTTAAACTAGCGCCCTCTAGTGTCGAGTAGCAGAACTAGGAGAGTCGAGATCCTTCCAGAAATTTCGGGACCGATATGTACTCGAACATTCGTCGATGTCGATGTCGCTACAGTAGAAGGTTCTGGAAACTATCTGAGGCCCTATATAAGGCCGGTATAGAACAGGACCGGGACAGTATTAAATTGGCGATACAAGAGAATACTTCGAAGCGAAATAACTGCGAACTAAAGTGATTGTGTGTTATTATTAGTGTGGTTTTAGATTGTAATTAGTGTTGCGTGATTAATGTGTCAATTTTGGTAATTCAATCGGCAGTTTCTAATTGTCTCGAACCCCAAGCTCGTAACAATATCAAACAAGAGAGTTAAAAATGTCTTGTGTACAGTTACGAGCAATAATATATAAACAACAGACTATATTATATTTATTGTTGACATTTGTGGCACAAATTTTGCTTCGGAACGCTTAACGTGACAAAGTTCTATGTTATTTACATATTGTTGCTCGTGACTGTACGTTATTGAATAAAAAGAATAAGTTTAAAATTAATCAATCAAAGAAGAAGGTGTCGATGGTTGAGGTTCAGTATCTTTCGTCATTAATTCCGAATATTTTTCAGCGGTTCCCATTTTATGCTGTACATCTATAGGTAAACACAGTTATAGCAGCATTTACCACTTTTCCTGAGGGAGTATCTAATGCAAAGGATTGAGTTCAGAGTTATCTAAATCAACCAACCTTTAAATTCATCCATATTTTCCCATATTGGTCTATATTTCTGTGCGTACGCTTTTTTTCGAAGATCAATCCATTTTCAAATAAAATTAAAAGAGATAAACGGATAAAACAAAACAAGGTGAAATACGAGTTGCTCTTACTATTTTGGTTTAGTGAGTAATCTGTCGCAGTGCAGCAGGAAACGGGGAATTCCCGGCCAACGCCAACCTAAACCTACCATAGCATCTATGACCATAGATTTGCGTTTAGTTTTTATTTTTCGGTACCCTACTTTACAAATCTCGATGGACCACGTCACGAAATGAAAAGTTGCTAGAAAAAGTAGGTAAAAAGTTTAGCTACAAATTTTATGAAATTGTAGCTGTCTGTCGCCAACTAATAGCTAGATCTAGCTATAAAGTTGCTAAGTTGGCATCACTGAGCATACTGCTTGGTGGTTGCACCGGCAGTCAGAGGTTCGGACGAGTGGCTTGATCCCGTGGCGGGGTATCGTACGAGAGGGGATAGTGAGACATCGGGTGACATAGGTAAGTATCGGCGCGCTACAGATGTAAATATTTTTTTACGTTCGAGTGGACTTTAAAATTTCATAAATACAGTTATATAATAATGTATACTACACATGGAATAAAACTAATGTTACGGATTTTATCCCGTATAATTTAAACTTTTTTTTTAATTTTAACTGTTACGGATGAAAGTTCCATAAAAACCTGCGTAAAAGAACATATCGTTGATGTACAGTACCGATGCTCCGAGAAGTCTAAATTTTGTCAACATGCTTAGTATCGTCTCAACCATTATATCGGATATGATAGACAACAAATCCTTGCAATAGAACACCGATTCCTACCAATGATGATTTGCGGATGATTGGCTATTGAAATTAAAAAATATCCTAATTTTAAGAGGGAAGATTACCTAGAGAGCTTTACCTTTTGCTAAGGTCTCCATAAATTATAAAATTAAATTCAAACCCAAGCATACTACTGCATTTATTCTATTCTATTGTATAATGATTTCTTATATTTACTGGAACACTACACATTGAAAAAAATCGCGTTTAATTTACTTATTTTAATTTTCGACGTATCAGGTGTTTACAGCAACCCATTGTCACGGGAGAGTTAATTTTCAATAAAATTTAGAAAAAGCAGAATTTAGATACTTATTGATAAAAGTATCTAATTTCTGAGTGCGATCAAAACTTCAATCCACCTGATGGTAAGTGGCTACTACAATCCATTGACACTTGAAAGCAACATCAAACAAAGAAGACTTCAGATGCGTTGTCATTTCTGAGGACTAATATGGAATGCCTCACAAATTGCAATTATACTGGCGCCCTATACCCCTCAGTATATTACCTAACCAGACGCATTTCTAGTCAGGAAAGGAGACCTGAAATCCCTAAATATCACAAATTGCTCAAATTATACTTGCATCAGCCAACCTCGAAAAAGCCGAAGACGTGTTTTCCAGGTAGATCAGGGTGGTTTGAGTCCATCTAGGAGCTAAGAGAACAAAATACTTCTACTAAAAGTTTGAACATTGTAATCCCTTAAAATTTTCAACAGAACTATGTAGGTACTTACATGAAATATTATCAAACTTCACCTTGCAGTCATATCGATTGAAGCTAAAATAGCTCGATGTCGTGCTCATGTGATATACTGGAAACGGAAGGAGCAAGACTATATTAAATCTGACCTTATCAACTCTCACGCTTGACAGTTTAAACGTATTCAGATATTTATTATTTATATATTAATATCCATCACATTTATATGATTAATTATAACAGAATATCAATCAAACTATCCCTGATTAATTATAACAAAATATCAATCAACCTATTTCTTCATGTATGTATTGTGTAGTAGTTGCGACCATGGGGAATAGCAACATGATTTTATTGTCTCATTGAACGGGATGGAAAAGGAAAAAGAAAGGATATTCATTGATTTCCGATATATTAAAAATGAGATAACTTACATACATATGTATACATACGCCATGTTCGTATATTGCCATAGTTGGCGAGCAGGTTGATCAGAGAGAAGCTGCTCCACATCTCCTACCTTAGTTTCCTTCTGTCGCATCTTATGACACCCAAGGTAAGATATCGGGTAGTGGATATCTTACACCACCACTACACAGTTCGACAACGGGAACACCGCGGGCAAGGTTGAAATTACAGCGGTGTTTCTGAAAGCGGGTGGAAAACCAGTACTTGAACTCCATCGGAAGCTCTTTAACTCCGGCCTCCATTGTGGCGCTACTTAGGACACGTGGAGAAGAAATGCGGTGATCTTGTTCTTCAAGAAAGGCGACCATTCTCTGTTGAAGAACTAGCGACCGATTTGTCTTCTGAGCCGCGTCTACGTGCTGTTATCGAGAGTCATTCGAATCGTCTCGCATGGATACTCGACGACTTCCATCCTCCCGAACAAGCCGATTTCCGAAAAGCCTTTAGAACCAACCCTTACCCTTCGACAAATTATACAAAAGACCAATGAGTACAATCTGTCACTTTGTCTAGCGTATGTGGACTATGAGAATGCCTTTGATTCTATTTTGATGAAATTTGGGTGGTGCTACAGTCCCTTCAGCTGTGTCAAACTGATTATGTCAAAATATCGAAGTGTTGAAATGTTTGTAGGGTAAGACTACGATGATAATCCGAGGACAGATGGAGAGTACGAAACCTATCCAACTGCAGAGACAGGGTGACGTTATACCCCTGAAACTCTTCACCGCTGCATTGGATGACGTTTTTAAGCTGACTGAAAAGAATACGCATTAACGAAAATGGCGAGTACATAACTCGTCTTCAATTTGCCGAAGATATATTCCTTATCATACAACCGCCGGAGGACCTAAACATTTTACTCAACCTCCTAAATAGTGTCTCCCAATGGAAAGGTCTTAAGATGAACATGGACAAAAAATATAATGTGTAACGTCCATGTCACACCGAAGCCGGTAGTTGTATGGAACACTACGCTCGAGGATGTTGATGATTATGTTTACCTGGGACAAATTGTCCGACTAAGTAAGTCCAACTTCGACCGAAAATCGACTAATTCAACTTGGCTGGACAGTGTTCGGGAGATTACGACAAATCTTCTCGTCAGACATACCTTAAAAACAAGATTGTAGGTACAACCAGTGCGTGTTGCCAGTGATGGCTTACGGATCTGAGAAGTGGCCTTCACTGCTGGCTGTATGAGGAAGCTAAAGGTCGCTCGGCAAGCTATAGAGAGGGCTATGCTCGGGGTTTCTCCGCGTGATAAACTTCGAAATGAGGATATCCCCAGTAGAACCAGAGTAACCGACATAGCTCAACGGATTAGTAAGCTGAAGTGGCAATGGGCGGGCCATATAGCTCGAAGAACCGACAACCGATAGGGAAGAAAGCTACTCTTGTGGTAGCCTCGTACCGGTAGACGAAGTTTAGGGCGTCTTCCCACTAGATACACCATCTAAGAAAACGACCTGGTAAGAAGGTTGCTGGATGCAGGCGGCTCAGCACCGAACGTTGTGGCATTCCTAAGCTGAAGCCGATGTTCAGCATTGGATTGGTGATGAATGATGAACTAAAATAAAAACTTAATTCTGATTCGTAAATAATAAAAAACGTCGAGATTGAAAATAGAATCTCTGACTGACCCAACATTTGAGCGAAAACTCAAATTGTTTGTTTTTAAGGCCTGTATTAATAAACGTTACTCGGCTCAAGTATATATACTTGAGTACAATCTTGAGGTTATGATCTTATTAATAAACATATCTCAAGATGCGGTTTAGGTTTATGATATCAGATGAGTGCCACACATGAGTGCCGCACTCAAGTGTGTGTACTTGAGTGCAAGTCACAGAACAGTGTTTTATGTGTTTATTAATTAGCACCGATCTTGAGATGCTGATATCGTAATGAGGGCGTATCAAATGATTACAAATTTGAGTTCATCGTTGAGGAACGTTTATTAATACGGGCCTAAATGTGGTTGTGTTGAGATTTACACTATGCGTCACTGAAACCTCACCCTAGCAGCAGATATACGATCCTATGGCAAGTACGCTTTGTTTTTGTGTGTGTATAATCCGCTTAATTAGACGTTGCTACCGTGATCAGTCAAGAAAACATGATTTCATAAATTAATAAACACTAGTAGATGAATACATACTATCTAGATAGTAAGAAAAGCTTACCCTGATCGCCATAAACGGCAAAAGAGTTATTGATCAAATACTACTACATGATGTATATTGTTATCTTTTCGGGATATCTTTTATTTCAATACATCGACATTTTGATATAAAATATTAAGTATCAAAATGTGTCCAATACGATATACTTCCAAAAGAAACACCGTTGTCGCCACTAATTAAAATCTAATTTTGGACTGACAGCCGCCATTTCTTTCAAAAATTTGGTACCTACTACATCCTCAGTTACATCTGATAGAGTGGCATCAGTCGTACCCAATAACAGAAGTCGACTTTCAGCAGAGCACATCATACAGAGTTTTTCTTTTGTTTCTTTCAGAAAAATAAGTAAGTATTGGTTTGCATTAAATTATAAAATCTATTTTGTTCGATTAAAAAGTATTATATTTTTGTTAATATTTTATTGATTTATGATTTTATTTTACTATCACTTGATTATCAGAAATGATGTTTCTAGCATGGTATTTATGGAAGTGAAATTTATTTACCAACGTTGTGGAGAAATTTAGTAAGGTATTAAAAACGTCACTTTTTCTTGTAACGTTTCACCGCCGATGCGTATACTGATTATACTATATACAGATGAGGAGAGCAAGTAAACTGTATTACTATAAAATTAATGTTGATTAACTAGCGGACTGTACGAGAGATAAATCAATTAACTAACTGAACTATGTTATAACGTTTCTATTAATGAAAGATAAGACCGTCGTGATAACGAATACGTTAAAACGCCGCGGATGCGTACGCATGTTTATTCGCGTCGTTAAACACGTAAAGTTGCCTATCTACTACTCCCCCCGTAGGGACATAACATCGCGGAAGTCGCAGCTATGATACTTCCTCAACAACTCGCGGCCACCTCTGGAAATCATCCGCAGCATCCTCGGGTATCTCATAGTCCTATTCGACCTTCTTCATCCACCACAAATCTTGCAGCAGGATCTTCGCTGAGATTGTGAGGTAGCGAAGCAGTCTGAGTGGGTCAAATACTGATATGACCGCGCTCAGCGCTTCGTTTCGCTTAGCAGTCATTTAGGCACTTGCCTGATGTGCGAGCTGCTGCATCGAACACGAGTCTCATCTTCACTGGCTTGTACGGATACCTCACAGCAAAATGTGGCAGGTACCAACTCTTCAGATCTTCCTTCTCAGACCCATTGGTTTCCTCGACGTAGCCCTTCAACAGGAGGTTGTTCATTTGCGTAATGTACTCATTTCTAAACTCCGGTGACTGTTTCATTTTTATTTCAATGACCGAACCATTGAAAGAAAAATGAAACATCTTGATTTTGTCGTCCTTCCATGGCAGTCCGACGATACGCTGGAATATGACAATAGCGCGTTCTTCCTCCCGACTTGGTCTGCTCTTGAGTGAGATACCGATGGAATCGATCTCGTACTGCCTCTTGAGAAGATCCGTTAACTCCAATGCAATCCCATCATGCAAGGCCCATCCCAATAACGTTCTCGCGGCGATGGGTTGCCTACGGCGTCCTGTTCGTAAACTATGTGTTATAATAAAGTGCCTAGTAGCTTCAAATTATTATAACAAATTCCGCTCGGTTACCCACATGTTGTAACTGTTTTAACCGCAATCATTCTCTACCGATGGACTGCGATCATATTGTTAAATTAATTATCTTCCAATCTCTCCCTACGTACGTATCGTTTTTCGTCTTACCTTGTATTCCTATTGTCACTACGCGGCTTTTAGTTTCAGGCTGATATTTGATACGCCTCGGATTTTCAATGACTTCGTCGTTCCTTCCGCACCTAGTTTACGAGCTAATTCGTCGTCGATTAGTGAGATCGTGGACCCTTCGTTTGGACTTTGCGGTCCGCAAACTACAATAGGACACACTTTTAATAACACTATATCACCGCTGTCAGCCGTGTGAGACGCCACGACCACTGTTTCATCTAAACTATCAGATGCTTCCGATGTTTGGGTCTTCTTTGCATGTAGCAACGCATAGTAAGGGGCGGTGCAGTCATCGACGCCACATTTCTTGGGCATCTCAAACGCCGATGCTTGTTGCTCAAATACTTGAAGCACATATCCTCTTCCTTAACCCACTTCCACCGGCACCATCTGCGCCAGCTTGTTACACTTACTTATCATATGATCATCACCATACCACAAACACTTTTTATCACTATCATTGTCTTCTTGAGCGGTGAATGCCTATCTACGAGTCGTGTACTACTCTGACTATAACTTCGACTGCTGCGTTTCTCTCCTATCGGGTACTTCCCTCG
Organism: Parnassius glacialis; assembly: GCA_033319125.1. Lineage (NCBI taxonomy): Eukaryota > Metazoa > Arthropoda > Insecta > Lepidoptera > Papilionidae > Parnassius > Parnassius glacialis. The sequence goes on from JAVANC010000027.1 coordinate 35,510,412, forward strand.
GCGGCACGGTGGACGTGTAGGCATAACTTACGCGCGATCAGCTTCCTTTATCATGAATCTAGACAATGTGACGATGTTCGGCTCAGCACTTCTGTAGTGCTCCGCATAGTTGCACCAACGTGACCGTAAGTGAGCACTTAACATACTCGTTACTCTCTTATTAACATAGGGTTCTGCAAATACCCTTTGACATCCACGTCCTTCATAATACAAACTATGTTTTTAACCTAATTGCGAACGTGTTTAATTCCTGAGCGGTTTGACCCGGGCTCTAACGATCGATCTGTAATAACTTCTGGGCGTCCGAAAAACTCCTCTAATGTTCGCATAATATCAACTGGGCCTATCGTGGTAAATAGCAGCGCTGACACTGCTTCCCTAGCCTCACCATATTTTCAGTGTCGGTAAACCCGTATAACCTAGTAGATTCTTTCATAAAGGTACTTTAAACGCTTACGACTCCGCGGCCGATCCACTGAAAATAGTTAAATCCTGCGTTTGTTTCGCGGTAACTGTTCTGAATTGTACCATGCTTTCCAATATTTTTTTATAGGATAAGGGTGATAAACGAGCACACAGTTCACCTGATGGTAAGTGGATGCTGTGGCCCATAGACATCTATCTTCGAATACCAAACAAAATGCAGATGCGTGGTCACCCGTGAGGACTAAGATGGAATGCCTCGTTTCCAGTAAAAAAGGGTCTCCGGTTCTCTACACTCACCATACGAAACACAGCAGCGTTAAGCTGCTATTTTACGCTGGTATTCTGTGAGAGCGTGATCCTTCCCCGGTCGAGCCGACCCATTCGTGCTAATACCATAATATAGCTGCAGCATGGCTCTACCACGTATAAATGCTTCCGCGAGTCGTTCAATTCTCCGATCTCTCGTTTTCGGGGTAAGCGATCTAACTCTCTCCCTATCTCTATCTGGTGATACGCGGCAATGCGGTGATGTATCGCGATTATATACTGACCAAAACCTATGAACATCACGAAGATACGGCGACTGCGATTTACAATACAATAACTTTATTTCAGGCATCAAGGACTTAAAAATTAAGAACATTGGCCCATAGCAATATGTACCTTAACCTAAAAATATGTATAAAATATAGATATAACACTATTTAGGGAACTTTCTTCTTTGACGCGTCCCTATATCGGCGAAACACTACCCCGGAGGGTTGACTTTGCCATCGCACGAAAATAGTTTGCCTTGGCCATCGCATGAAAACACAATGTACCTCACAAGTAATACATATTATATTAAATTAGATTGTTAAGTGCGATTGCCAAGTCAATCTATGTATTTAAAATATAAAAGATTTTTAATATTGATATGGTCACTATAAGATGTTATTTGGTTAGCTAATTACGTAATAACTTGAGAAAGAAGAACCCTCAAGTAGGGACTGAATAAATTAACCGACTTGGTATTACATGGATCTCACAACTTTTTACGGTAGAAGAACTGAGTTGCGAAACTTTGTTTTTTTACAAGTTATGTTTTTGATGGCATTTTATGTCTTTTTGTAGATAGTTATATCTAGGTACCTATCTACACCTATAATTCCATTATATTATACACAAATAGGTACACTTATTCATTCACTGCAAGTGTAAGTTTGTAATCCAATGTATTTATATGGGAACACAAAGTTATTTATGCAGTTGGTGTATCTCGAAAACTGGACCGAAATTGAAAAATATTTTAATTTTTCCTTGATTTATATATTAAACAATTTTTTTTTTAATTTGAAGCTTCTATATCTGCTAGAAATGGCTTAGAGTTTTGATGATCGGTCAGTCAGTGAGTGACAAAGTTAAGAGTCTTCTAGTTTTATCCACAACGAAGTTATAGGGTTTCGAAAATGGCCTGAACTGCTTCGAGAAAAGGATGGTATGGCCGTGCCGCTTTTTTGCTCGACTTGGCGGGGGCACTACCGTGCCCGCAGATTTTTAGGGATTCATTTTGTTGCGTTTTCATTTACTTAAATTTACCCAGAGCGCGACATGTGAGGGACAGTTTTAATTTAACTGCTTCCTAACCCTTCCAGCGTCGAGAGGAATCTTGCTCAGCTATGGGACAAAATAAGGCTGTAACTTTGTGTAACCTTTATGTTACTTTACTTTGATTTTGGCCCAATAGCGTAAATGTAAATCATTCGGGTGGTTACATTATTTTTAAATTATAAAAAATTTCGTATATATATATATATATATATATATATATATATATATATATATATATATATCTGTACATATTATGTTATTATTTCAATTATATTGTATATATTTATCAATTAAAGGTTATGTTTTGTGATTAGCGCCATAATTTTAATTATACTTATGAAAAAGATATGCCGTATAAACAAACTATTGACTACGTTAGAACTTAATTGTTTAAAGTGGGTCTTAAACTTGATGTTATTTCGCGTTGTAGCCAATAGTAAATTATTTCAAGAAGCCATCAAACTTTAGTGATACTGTTAATGGTACGGTAAACAATTTATTGAGTCACTTTGTTGCTTGCTCCTGAAGTTTACAGACGCAATGTGCATCAGTCGTTATTGTATTATGAAATATTTTAAATAAGTAGGGATTCGCATAAAAGCTTATAATATTATTATATTTAATTCCAATTGTAAACTTAGTTGCCTTGTTTTTTTTTGTAAAAGAAAATGAATACTTACTTTTAATTGTACTCCACCCAATGTAGAAACCGTCACAGTTTTAAAACAGAAAAATTATAGCATTACCATATTTTATCCGCTATTATCAGGGTTTCTGGCTACAATTTTGTTTGTATAGTGGTGGCGTAAGAACAACCACTATCCTCCATCCCGTGGATATAAAAGGAGGCGATGTCGGGAAACAGAAACAGGAGAAGTATTTGTAACAAACTGCGAATGTCACCCCGCCTACCAAGCGTAATAACTATAAAAATCATCTATGAGTTCAAGTTTAAGTGAGAGGCTTACGTTTGTATTATGTGTAGGTATATAGATGTGATATAATATTATATAGGATGATAAATACAAAAACTTTTGCAAAATTTTCGATACCTTCATAAATATTTCCGATATTATATTTGATACTAGCTGTTGTCCGCGACTTCGCCCGCGTGAAATTTGGGGTTTTGCGCGGAACCCTATTTCCTTTTCTAAAATAAAAGTAGCCTAAGTTACTCCTTATAATATTAGCTATCTGCCACTGAAAGTCCTGTCGAAATCGGTCCGGCCGTTTCGGAGATTAGCTTGAACAAACAGACAGACAGACAGACAGACCGACAGACAGACAAAAATTTTAAAAATCGTGTTTTTGTTATAAGTACCGTATATACTTTTATATGCATCTAGTAAAATGCTGATATTTTGACATTACAAACAGACACTTCAATTTTATTTATTTGTATAGTTAATATCGGGAATATGTAATGTAATTGTTCATTAAACAATTTTTCATATTATGAAACAACTTAAATCATAAATATCTTGAAACTCATAGTCATGAAAATGAACTTTCATATTAAAAAACAAAATTAAAAAAATTAATATAATAAAAACTAAAACTAAAACTAAACCTTAATTATCATACAGTCCTACTCCCCGTGATTCCCCAAAAATTCTGGCTGCTTTTCCTCGCTGAATGGTTATACTTAGCTTTTGAGCAAGAAAAGAATCAGCCCTCTTATCACCAGCAGCATCGACCACTCGCGGGTAGAGTTCCTTTAGGAACTTCACTACACGTGGACGTCACCGACCGATAGTCTCTACAGCAAATGGCACAAATATGTAGATGTCTTTAAGAGACTCATATTTGCGCCACTTACTCAGTTCAGCTGCTTCTGATGCTGCCCCAGCTCTAAACGAAGTACCCCTGAGATGAGAGGCAACCAAAGTATCTACGCAAGTAGCATCCCACACTAGGGCTTCACTTCTCTCCCAAGGGACCAATATCATACCGTCGGGTCTTCTGCCCTCGTCTCTAAATATTCCACAAGGCTTTAAAACCCAAGGAACATTTATAGAGACAAGAGCCCTTCGGTTGATATCGTTGATAGAACTTTACCATGAAAACCTACCAGCACTTTTCTTACATGGAAGTCTGTGGAGCCCAAATTCGTTGACGCTGCTACCACAGGGGCACTAATAGGGTTGACAAGTCGCCACTCCTAGTCGAATTTCTACGGCGATTCGCAAGCTTTCCCCATCAAGTAATGTGCTGAGATTACTTGACGATAAAGCGTGTAACCAGTGACCTCCTTAGTCGAAACAGCTAAAACGCGTGCCTGATCTTGGTCACTATGGAAGTTATGAAACAAATCTTTCTGCACACTCTGTACCAACGGAATATCCCACTGTTTTTGTTGGTTAACTTCCACTACCTGTAGCAAAGCACAAGTCTACTATATTATTATTTAAAGTTATGTTACATAAGTCACTGACACTATGCACGGAAACAAAGAAAGCAAGCAATGCAACGCTAGAAAGGTTTTTCACACCAATACCACAAAATTTTATAGGTAAAGTAGCTGATTTCTTGAGATTTCCAATATTAAATTATTAGAACGATTTATATTTTTGAAAATATTTCACTTTGCCGGAATCGATGTGAACTTTTATAATTTTCGATGATATTGTACATGAATACGAACGCAGCATTTAGCACGCACTAGAACGCAGCACAGTCCAAGCTGTTGTATTTAAAGTTAAATTTAGATTTTTTCTTCACCTATTTTAAGATTATAATCAATATCTTTTAAAATATCCGAACATTTCCAGACAGCACTCGAGTGCAGTATGTAAATCTAAGTACAAGGAGACAATATTCTAAATACGTATGAGCTATGTGGGGATTTAAGTTATACAATTTATCAACGTGGTTTAAAAACTGATCCAATTTTGTTTTAAAACAGGCTTAATACAATCGAAAAACAAGGGGGCACCTAGCAGGTATAGCGATTCCGTACTGACAGTTTTTATTCCTGGAGAAATATGATTGAAATTTTGAATTAAACTGTTTCTGTTAGAACTAGATAAATTATTATATATTAAAAATATTTCACATTTATTGCTACTTGGTTCAAAACCAATATATTTAAAATTTTGAAATATATGAGTAAGGTCACTGATGACGTCATCTGTTCCACCTCCCAGTGTACCGTCGTCCAGGTATAGGCATTCAGCTTGGATTTCATATTAGAAATAATGGATTGAATTACCAAACAGAAAAGTGCAAGACCTAGTGGTTTACCCTGCCGAACACTGACAGCAGAATCGATAATATGGTTTTCGTAAAGCAAGTTAGTATTTTTCACTGTAACATTGCCAAACGTAACGATAAATTTTGGGGCTATTATTATATTAATATTATTATATTGTTTCCCCCTTTTTTCAGCAGGGTCACCCTATCGATAGAGTTAAAAGCATTCCTTAGGTCAACTTTCACAAGAACATCTGCATCAGAGTTTGCTCAAATGTATGAATCAACAATCAATCAAATCAACTGAATGTAGCGACGCCTCATAGCCACATCTAGTGCCAAAGCCTAGTTGAGTAGGCTGAAATTTTGTCTTAAGGTTAGAGATTAGGTGCCTGCAAGCTAACTATGAAGTTAAGCGTCGAAATGTGGAATCAATGGCAATAAGTCGGATACGGTTATCCCGTTTTTTGAAGGCACATAACCTTGCCCCATATAAGAATGGAACGAAATTTGGATTAACATGACAACAAAGATCAAATTGGATTTAATATATGATGTTGCAGAATAAAAGTTAAAAGTTAAACGGAAGAAGTTTTTAACACAATAATTACGTAGCGCGGTTAATGGCATTAACTCTTAATCGGTTGCTTGAAGAAAAGAGATAAATGTTATCTCGCAAGCTAAATTAATACTGAAAAAGTATAAAAGTATGTTAACAATATAATATTATATACAATTATTGTAGGTCATACAAATACTTGTTCCGTGCGAGATTCAAACCCTCAGCGCCGCAATTCATTGCTAAGCCACTGTGCTACGGAGTGGCCGACATTGTTAATATTCTTATTTATTTTCTCGTAACCGCGATCCCCGAAACGGTCAATTGCGATTGTCAATATCTGCGTGAACGACAGTTATTGAGGCGTAATATTACTACCGTATTGACTGTAAATAAAATAGAATAGAATTGAAATGTTGTTGAACCGTAAACACATATCTTTATTACACAAAACAGCGATTTCTGCTCTAAACTCTGGGCCTGTATGATACATGTTCTTGGATACTGCGATACAGGCTGTATTGCAGGAACCAAGAACATTGACTAACACTGTTTACAGCAATACATACATAAGACACTGATTCAGTACAAATTCTGCTAAAATTATTATACAGCATGTTTTTTTATTAATTAACTAGCTGGTACCCGGCGCATCGTTGCCGCATAATAAATGTTTGTGGAAATATTGTTTAAATATTGGAAGAGTTATATAGTTCGATTAGGAATGATAATACAGTCATTGAAGTGGAATGATAAATAACTTTCAAATAAATTTGTTGGTATGATAAGCGCGCCACCTACTGTAAGTTAATTGTAGCCTTCCGGCAAGTGTAAGCCATAAGTTGACAAAATTTTAGCACAATCTGATTAACAATATGGTAGAGCATAAAATACGACGAAAACAAACATTATTTTTTTATATTAGAAGATATTTTTTTATATTAGAAGGTATTTGCGAGTTAACGGCGGCCCCGGGTGACAGCAACCCATGCCACTGAAAAATACCAAATGTCTTATAATACTAATACAAATCTTATAAGTATACTTTACTCATTTGTAAAAGTATATTAATTTCAATTGATTGTTAAAAGTTTTCTTAGTGAATAGTTACATATTATTATTGATGAGCTTCGACAAATGAATGAAGACGTAACTTTCTATTTGTACACTAACCCGTAGAAACCTCGCTACGAGTATGCTTGGTAGGCAGACCTTTGACCCTGCTTCCAGTCACCGGTACCGTAATTTTACGCTTTGTGTAAACGGGATGATTACATCACCATCTGTCAGAAACCATAAGATCTGTCTGGAATTTCGTATATTCGCAGTGGCGTAGCGTGCCTTCCATGGGCCCTGTATCAAAATTTGTTGGGGGGCCCCAATGCATAATAATAATAATAATATAACTTTTATTATATTAAAGTGATTGTAGTACATGGATTTGACATTACATTGTTTGTACTATCTATAAAATATGGCCTTAAATCTAGTGGATGTAGCTCTGCACTCCTAGCTAGGTTACAGAATAACCTGTATTAAGGAGTAACAGTCTAAATCCCCATAACATTATGTATATAATAATACATGCATACAGTTAAAAGTGCTACAATTATATCAATTTCTAGTTATTCAAATTATAATCATAAAGTTGAGAAATGAATACGTGTTATGTGTATGCGTGTGTTTGTGTGTGTGTGTGTGTGTGTGCGTGCGTATGCGTGTGTGTGTGCGTGTGTGTTTGCGTGTGCATGTGTGTGTTTGTGTGTGAGAGTAGATAAATCAGGTTAGTTATTTTATAATCAGTCAGTTTAGGTATTTTTCTGTTTCGTCATAAGATGTGTTTTGAAGGTATGAGCGGACAGTCTTTTTGCAGTTATATAATGATAACCCATATAGAGGACATTTTTCGCTTATTTTATTGTAAAGAAACGGACCCAGGAAATGAAAGAATCTTTTAGTGAATGATAAGCGAACTTGTGGAAGAGAACAAATTTTGTCTTTTCGACGTTTACTTATTTCCCTGTAAGGGGTTTTGCGGTGCTGCATTAGAACTGTTTGCAGAATAAAATGTTGCCGAACATTAAGGAAGTTCCAGTCATTGTCCAACTGATTAGTTGGAAAAATAATAGGCCGGAAAGTAGCCACTTTCGAAATGGCTCTGTGTGCCACCTCCAGATTCTTAAGGTTAGTTTTAGCAGCATCACCCCAGCAGGAAATACAGTATGTAATAATGGATAAGCATAGGGCAAAATAAACTTTACGTATAACATTAGGGTTAGCAATACTTCTTAGGGTTTTAAATATGTAAATTAATTTATGGACTCTGCCAGTGACAAGATTAATGTGGCTTTTAAAATTTAGGTTTTTATCTAAGATTATACCTAGGTATTTAATATGGTCAACAGAGGATATGGTTGGACATTGACAAGAGACCTGAGTATGTCTGTGGCAAGAGTGGGCTTTAAGGGATATTGGTAAATTTGGTTGGGAGACTGAACTAATAGAATAGGTAATAAATTTACTTTTGGAGGCATTAAGGGTTAGCGTGTGGTAATAAAGTGTTCAAGTACAGACCATGTTTCGGCGACGAATGTTATTGCAGTATCATCTGCAAATTATATAATCTTAGCATTTGGAATATTAAGGTTGCATAGATCGTTGACAAACACTAAGAATAGTGTGGGATCTAATATATTTCCTTGTGGTACACCGTAATAGACTGAGAGGTCATCACTATTGTGTTCATCAATTTTGACAGTCTGGGAGCGATTTGTGAGGTAACTTTGAAAGAGATCTAGTTACAACCCCCTGACACCTACCTTTTCTAATTTGAGTAAGAGAGTTGAGACAGGAACGATGTCAAACTCTTTCGCGAGATCCAAAAATATAACTTGGACCTTTTTGCCTTGATTCAAGTTCTGAACGACATGATCGGTTAAACTTTGAACTGCATCATTAGTCGATTTATTCTTGCGAAAGTCAAACTGCTGTGAAGAAATTAAATTATAGTTTTCGAGGTAGGAAACTAGTCTTTTATTAATCAATCTTTCGAGAACCTTTGATAGAGTACTGAGAACCGCTATGGGACGCTATTTGGTACGTTCCCGTCACCTCCCTTGAAAACTGGATGAATTGCCTTTTTAAGTGACGTGGGAAAGACAGCAGTGTCGAAACAAAGATTAAATATATGGCATAAGATCGGTGCTAGAGTGGTTGAGTATTTCTTTAGGAAGGAAGGCGAAATGCCATCCCAACCAGTAGCAGCATTAGACCGTAAGGAGTCTATAACTGAAATAATTTCATTAGGATCTGTAGGATCTAGGACAAAAGATGAAGTAGACGTGATGTTAGATCGGGTTTGTGGGGAGGTTGTTGTTGCAAAGGTTCTGCAGTTGATTATATCATTTGCAAGTTTCTCTCCAATATTGACAAAGTACGAATTTACACTATTGGACGACTGCTTAGGTGAAGGTAATAAAGTTAGTAAGTGTGTAGAAGGGTTTTTAGTTTTAATGGTGTTCGTTACTCGTTTTATAGTATCCCACAAGTTTCTTGGGTTATTAGTTGCTTTACTTAGTTCCTGTGTATCATATAGTCTCTTCGCTTTTTTCAAAATACTATTACAAAAATTTCTGTATTTCTTGTAGGTAATTTTTAGTACGTCGTTACCAGGAGAGTTATAAACTTTTTTAAGTAGAGCGTCCCTATTTCTTATGCACCGTAATAAACCGAAACTAATTCATGGTTTGAGTATTTTCTTTTTCGAGGGAACTTTTTTTACTGTCGTGTTATCGGAAATGGCCGAAATTACTAATTTAATGAATTCATCAGTAGCTATATTTACATCTCTTATAGAAAAAAAGGGGTGACCAGTTGTAATACTGATTTGTCAAGACCCTCATAGTCGATCCTGGTGATGAACAAAGTTGAGGCCGTTCGCATATGTTGAGTGTGTATGCAAAGTAATGTGGAACAGTGATCAGTTACTAAGGAGCTAAAGAAAAAGTAAGAGTGAGAGACTTTGTTCTTAGGAACGTATAGTCCAAGCAATTGCTACTCCTGGTTGGAAGAGTAAGGGATGAATAAATAAAATAATGAAGAGTATAGATTTTTTTTTATAGAATAAGGGTGACAAACGAGCACACAGTCCACCTGATGGTAAGTGGTTGCTGCGGCCCATAGACATCTACATCTATCCTCAATTACAAGTCAAAATGTAGATGCGTTGTCACCCGTGAGGACTAAGGTGGAATGCCTCATTTCCAGTAAAAAGGGCCTCCGGCCACCTGCACTCACCAAGCGAAACGCAGAGGTAAACCTCTAATTCACGCTGGTTTTCTGTGAGGTCGTGGTACCACCCCGGTTCGAGCCGGCCCATCCGTGTGACAGCAAAAGCTGCCGCGTGGCTCTACCACTGTTAATTTTTTCATAAAAGGAACAAAACGCTTGCATTGAATTCAAATTATTATATATTGATTTTAAGTTATTCATCATCATCATTACAGCCCTTCATAAGTCCACTGCTGAACATAGGCATCCCCCAAGGAATGCCACAAAGCACGGTCCTGAGCCACCTGCATCCATAGAATTCCTGCATACGTTACCAGGTCGTCACTCCATCTAGTGGGGGGACGCCCTACACTTCGTCCGCCGGTATGAGGCCGCCACTCGAGAACCTTTTATCCCCATCGGTTGCCGGTCCTTCGAGCTATATGTCCGGCCCATTGCCACTTCAGCTTACTAATCCGTCTGGCTATGTCGGTGACTCTGGTTCTACTGCGGATATCCTCATTTCTAAGTTTATCACGCAGAGAAATTCTGAGCATAGCCCTCTCCATAGCTCGCTGAGAGACCTTGAGCTTCCTCATCCAGCCAGCAGTGAAGGACCACGTCTCAGTACCATATGTCATCACTGGCAACACGCACTGGTTGTACAGTCTCGTTTTCAAGTTTTGAAGTATACCTGACTAGATGTGCCGTAATTTCCCGAACGCTGCCCAGCCGAGTCGAATCACTTGATTGACCCCTCGGTCGAAGTTGGACTTACCTAGTCGGACTATTTGTCCCAGGTAAACATAATCGTCAAAAACTTCGAGCTTAGTGCCCCCAACAACTACCGGCATAGGTGTGACATGGACATTAAACATGATCTATGTTTTGTCCATGTTCATCTTAAGACCTATCCGTTGGGAAAAGATCATTAAGCATAGTGCTTAGGTCCTCCAGCGATTCTGCCATAAGGACTATGTCGTCGGAAAATCGAAGGTGAGTGGTGTACTCGCCATTGATGTTAATACCGTATCCTTTCCAGTCCAGAAGATTGAAAACGTCTTCCAATGCAGCGGTGAAGAGTTTCGGGGATATAACGTCACTCTGTCTTACACCTCTCTGCAAATGGATAGGTTTCGTACTCTGGTTCTATACTCGGACAGCCATCGTAGCCCTATTGTACAAGCACTTCAGCACTTTGATATACCGACAGTCAACTTGGCATCGCTGAAGGGACTGCAGCACCGCCCAAATTTCGACGGAATCAAAGGCTTTCTCATAGTCCACCTACGCCAGACATAGTGGCAAATTGTACTCCTCGGACTTCTGTAAAATTTGCCGAAGGCTATGTATGTGGTCGATGGTGCTAAAGCCTTTTCCGAAAACGGCTTGTTCGGGAGTAATGACTCTCGAAAACAGCACGTAGACGCGGCTCAGAAGGGAATTCGGTCTGTAGTTCTTCAAGAGAGCGTTGTCACCTTTCATGAAGAACAAGACAAGTGGTAGAGCCACGAGGCAGCTTTTGCTGTCGCACATATGGGCCGGCTCGAACCGGGGTGGTACCACGACCTCACAGAAAACCAGCGTGAAGTAGAGGTTTACCTCTGCATTTCGCTTGGTGAGTGCAGGTGGCCGGAGGCCCTTTTTACTTGAAATGAGGCATTCCATCTTAGTCCTTACGGGTGACAACGCATCTACATTTTGATTTGTAATAGGGGATAGATGTAGATGTCTATGGGCCGCAGCAACCACTTACTATCAGGTGGACTGTGTGCTCATTTGTCACCCTTATCATATAAAAAAAAACTTCTGTTCCACGCCTCCGGAGTAGTGCCACCATGGAGGACGTAATTAAAGAGCTTCTGAAGGACTTCAAGTACCGGTTTTCAGAAGCTCCGCTGTTATTTCATCCTCGCCAGGGGCCTTGCCGTCTTTAAGATGCTGGAGAGCCATTCTAATCTCGCTCAGACAGAGGTCCGGTATATCATCGGAATAGTGTCGGATAAGACTCGCTCTTGGATCGTTACGCACACTTCCGTGTGGCTCCATCGATGTTGTGTACAGCTGCCGATAGAACCTCTCAGTCTCACTCAAAACCTCAGGTATCCTGGAAACGACGCTGCCTCACTCGGTCTTCAGCTTCGACAGTTGGCTCTTTCTGGCAGACAGATCTATTGCAAAGATTTTGGAGCCCTGGTTCCGCTCGATCGTTTCTTTAATACGAGCAGTATTAAAGTTGCGTAAGTCCTGCCGCGTGCATTTGGAAATCTGTCTGTTCAGTTGCCTGTATGCTGTCAAATCTACTGAAGACTGCAGCTATATATCCCGTCTAACACCCATGAGATTAAGAGTGTTATCGGAGAGTTTTTGTGTTCTTCTGCGGCGGGTCTTGCAAAACTTAGCTCCGACCGCATGGACAGTTTCCACGAGCTTGTCATTCATATTGTCCATTGCATTGCAATCTTCTAGGTACTGAAAACGGTTTCGTAGCTCCAGTTGAAAGATTTTAGGGACTTTGGATTAGAGCACGAGGGGGACGGAGCGTTGAGTTCATTAGACGTGACCTCTCCAACTTAACGTTTAGGTTCAGTGTGCCTCTTACCATTCGATGATCGCTACCGGTTTTCACCCTCGCGATCACTGAAACATCACTAAACAGTTGTCGTCTGGTCGTCATAATTAAGTCAACCTCATTTTTTATCGAACCGTCGGGGCTCGACCAGGTCCACTTCCTGTGGGGCCGCTTTTGGAAGAAAGAGTTCATCATAAAGAGTCCCTCTTTCTCCATGAAGTTGGCCAGCTACTGGCTCCTTGGGTTCCGTTGCCCCATTCCGAATTTCCCTACTTTCAGCTCACCGTACTCTCTTGAGCCTAATTTTGCGATGAAGTCTCCCATTAACGCCGTATAGTGGGTTTTGGAGGAATGCATGGCTCTAGAGATATCCTCATACGTTTCTTCCATCTCCTCATCGGCGTGTGCCGAGGTTTGTGCGTAAACCTGTATGACCTTCAGTGAATACCGTTTGGTGATTTTGAGTATAAGGTACGCGACCCTCGTCAACACACTCCCAATCTTTACAACGTTGTTAACGAGAGACTTGTGAACGATAAATCCGACACCTTCTTGGGACAGACGGTCACCCTCCTGGTGATAGAAAAGTTTGCCGGATTCGAGGATTACGGATACGGGGCCCCTGTAGCCCGGGGACCCCGTATCATTGATACGGCTGGTACGGCGGTAGCTACGCCCCTGTATATTCATCTCTTATAGCTAACACTCAGTAGATTAACGCCGCCATTACATTAAACACTTTCTTCTTGCCTGTTTTTTAACATAATTGCTGCAATTTTACGAGATGATTTACATATTTGTATAATATTATATTGAAGTCAAAAGCAAAAGCTTGCTCAGTAATTATTTTATTATTTTCATATTACTATTTGACCAAGCGATTAGATCGAACCTTTTCGTACAATGGAGGTAAGAAATCGTTCATAAATCGGGATTGGTAGCAATTCATAGTCTAATATTGTCTATCCCTTCGGAGGGATATTCTTAGAAATAAACCACTAAAAGGCTTTTGTCCTATTACACGCATAAAAGCCTTTATCACAGAATAATGGAACTTTCCTTTTACAAATATATTCTAATTCTTTATATTGTGTTGTCCCATTATTATTAATAATAAATAATAATTAATCTCTATAGTTAATAGAATCAGGCGTTACTTTGCAGAAATCCATTATAAAGGGGTTGTTATAAACTAATTTGCTTAATTCCGCGTAAAGAAAAAAAATGATGTCTCCTGCCCAGTTTTAAGGGGACTTTCCACCCTCCTTCAATCGCGCGCACTATACCCGTCGCCGTTAATCCCAGCACTACCACCCTAGTACCAGAGTACGCAGAGTCTACTTACGCCGTGTACAAAAAACTATCAAAGGCGGATTAAACTATCCCTGGGTAATTATTCAATTCATGCATACTCGTCTTGCCAGGAAAGCTTTCCTTCTGCAGTGAAGTAGCCTGCTAACTCATTTCTAAATTCTTTAGTTGTCGCTAGAGAACGGCGTACAACATTTCTTATGGGAAAGAATGAGGTCTTTCCTTGATCACGTCGCTAGGTCCCACTTATTAATTCTCCATGTTCGTCTTCTGTGTCAAAGCTGCCACGTGGCATATAAAGCGGTCAGCTGGAGGTGCGCCTCCAAAAATTAAACTAAGGCAAGTGAACTATGGCCATCACTACAGTTGTTGCTTTATCTGGTTTTTTTTTTTTGGTTTTCTTAATACCCTGAACACGTATAACATGTTTCCGAAGACGTTCTCAATCACCCTCCTGTCTCTACTGAGTCTGTAAATGAAAATTCTTTCTTTTGAACCTTTGGCATCAGTCTGTCCGAGGTAAGGTTTCATCACATTTTCATTCAATGCAAAAGCAGAATTACCCAGGATGAGGTATGGTAGTTGGTTATATCGGCCGTGCAAAGGTATAGGTGCGGGCAAACATAGATCATTATTTTCAATCATGTCATGTAATTTGCTATTCTTAACAGCTCTCCTATCTGAGATTCACCATTGGAATCCGGCATCCACGAAGAGTGTTGTCATTTGCATTCACCATAACAAACAGAACAATGCTGTGTGTCGAATTATAGTTAAAATATTCTGCTCCGTTGTTGAATGGTGCTTGTAGTAACACATGTTTTCCATCCATTGCTCCCACGCAGTGAGGAAAATTCCATAAATCGTTAAAATCTTCGGATATATTTTTCCAATTCAGTGAGTTGTCAGGGATCTGTAAGTGAAAATACCAACTATTAAAATTCTGTCATATTTTATGTAAGCAATACAATGAAAACTGCAGACAATGAAAATGAAGCTGGAGCAGAAGGAATCCCGGGACCACCAAATAACTCAGTACAACCTGAAGAAACACCAAGGCCAATATTGCAAATGCTCAAAAAAGATTTTGAAATTTTAAAATCAGCCTTATCAAAAACCAACACGCAAAATGATGAAATGAAAAGATTTTTGGATTTCGTAGGAAGTAAAATGATGAAATATTCTGAGCATACTAAAACATCGTGCAACAAGGCATGTGTGACTTAATTTTTTAGGCAAACAACCATTCTTTTGATGAATATCTCTTCCAGCAAACAAGCAATAGGACACAAGCATGTCAAGGATATTCTTCATCAGTTCAGCCGTTCCCGATGCAGGCGTACAGCCAACCATCCAATGGTCGATACTTTACGGGCCCCAGTATTTCAAGATACTATGGAACAGGTATCCCAAAGATATACGTTTGTAGGACAACCATCTCCAGGCCAGTCATCTCCTGGACGGTTATCATCCGACGAACAATATGCTGCGTCGTCTCCGCATAGTGAATTCTCCGAGCTTTTGGATATGGATGATTATGTTTAAGTTCTCTATAATATTTTATTTGTCTATGTCACTGGTTCAGTTTCCATATTAAACAGTTCAATTACATTTACGTTGCCTTTTAATGCATTGATGATAGCTAGCATAAACTTCTGGAACGAATTTACTTATGACTTGCTTAAATATTCTGACGGTATACTGTAAACTAGTGAATGAAACACCACTTGCTAAAAATCTCAATGCTAGAGCCAATTTTTCTTGAATGGGTATCGATTTTCTAAAGTTTGTGCTTCTAGTGTGAATTTGAGGTCCAATTAAATAAATCAGATATTCAAAATCTGTACTCGAAATACGAGTGAATTTCTTGAAATGTCCACTGATTTCTTGAGATTTCCAATATTAAATTATTAGAACGATTTATATTTTTGAAAATATTTAACTTTGCCGGAATCGATGTGGACTTTTATAATTTTCGATGATATTGTACATGAATACGAACGCAGCACTAGCCACCATTTGAGAAATGTTGTCGGCGTGATGGCGTCACGAGCTCACGAGCACTGTGGATCCGGGAGCTCGTAACTCGATACGCGGTGAGTGTGGACGAGCCGTACCCACTTGCAGGTTGATACAGTATCAGATACGTTACATGCTACACGGTTATGTGAGTACCCTGCTATTCATTAAATTTATTCATTAGCTTCACTAAATTTCTGCTTAAAATATGGAAAAGATATTAAATATTAAAAATACACTAATAAAGATAAATGACATTTATGTCTTGTATTATAATTCGTAAATGGGTAAAAATTTTCTTAGTTATAAAGCGTGTTCATTTTTACGTTCAATGCTTGAAACTCAGAATTAAAAATATATAAAAAAAATGAATACAGTTCGCACGCGGTAGAAGTGAAATCATCAAATAAAATGAAATACAAAATATAAATATTATAAATTTTACGATAAATTATTTATATATAATATTCAACAACAAGTGCGCCATAAAATTTAGGATAAAACTTTAATTTAATATCAAATGAATGTTACAATTCTCATTTTTCGACACGTAAAACATAAATTTAGTTTAATAAAACAAAATAACATTTTATTTCGAGTAAAAATGCTTTACAATAGCGCTAACTTTACTTCCTTGTATAGGCAAAGTAATTTTACCGAACAAAAATTAATTGCCTTTCAAGGTGGTATGTAAAATAGACGATAGGAGGCCTAAACCCGATTTGTTTCTTTTTAGTGTCACATTTTCATTTAATTTAGTTTAAAATCACAACGATTCTAAACAAGTTTTCACTTCAATAATGAATTTCTGTGTAATGATTTAATGTATAAAACCTCCATACAAAGTTTGAACCAAATCCAAGGGGGTTGATTTTTCTCCATACATTTTATAACAGATTTGTCGGAGACGCATACCGCTAGTCTTGACATATACATAATATAAGGTGATGGGTCGCGACTGACTACAGAAGTGCTTTTGTACGGTCTGATTGTTCCATATTAAGGATATGATTGTAAAGTCTATGAGATAAAAGCAGTAATATAAAAGGTCTCTAAGATGCACAAGCACTCTCACTACAACACAATCTACATTACAACGCAATCCACTCAACAACGTACCGTCCAAACTAAGTAATAAGTATATTAAATTCTAACAAATACATTCTCATTTTGAAGTTATTTTTATCGTAATAGTTTCTTATGATATCAAGAATTCTACTCATTGAATAACAGTATTTTTTTTATAAATTGTTAAGCTTTAACTAAACTCACTTTTTATTTTAATTTTTATCTTCCCGACGTTTCAAATGCTGTGTAGTACTTTTTTTTGTATAACATTACCTCCATTCTATGATTTTCTCCTGTATCGTGAGTTAATTTTACAAACATAAATTGCACAAACAACCAGAGTCACAAAAAATTCGTAGGCAATACTTGTTCTGTGCGTGATTCAAACCCGCGGTCTTCAGCGTCGCAACTCAAAGGTAGGCCACACGTCACGGAGCACTCGTGGTAATTGGGTTAATCCGCGGCTATGTAAAATTATTAAAATAATTAAATAAAACATACTTGATTAAAGGTTCTCGAGTGGCAGCCTCGTACCGGCAGGCGAAGTGTAGGGCGTCTCCCCACTAGATGGAGTGACGACCTGGTAAGATATGCAGGAAGTCGATGGATGCAGGTGGCTCAGGACCGTGCTTTGTGGCATTATTTGGGGGAGGCCTATGTTCAGCAGTGGACTTGTGAAGGGCTGTAATGATGATGATGATGATACTTGATTAAATTATCATAATTATATTTTTATTTTTACAAAGAATTTTGTTGTACTTACGTCTTGTAAAAAGTGTCATCAAATTAAGTACTACGTACCTTTTCTGCCCAGGAGTTCAACCGGGTAGCCGATAAAGCCAGTAAAATTATAATTATAACAGGCTATCAGGAATTCCGTCTTATTTTTCGGAGATGACAACGCATCTGTAGCTTTCTTTGTATGAAGTTGGATCCAGGTGCCTATAGACTGCAGTAGCTACTCACCCTCAGATTAACTGTAAGTTCGTTGGTCTTTTCAACTTAAACAAAAACACAAGTGGTACGAGGTAGACCTATGTATTACGTGGTAGAGCTATGCTGAAGCTATAGTAGTGGTATAGTTGTAGCACGAATGAGACGGCTCGACCGTGGAAAGATCACGCTAATACTCCTGTGTTTTGTATAGTGAGTGTAGAGAACCGGAGATACTTTTTACTGGAAACGAGACATTCCATCTTAGTCCTCACGGGTGACAACGCATCTGCATTTTGATACGTAATCGAGGATAGATGTAGATGTCTATGGGCTACAGCAACCACTTACCATTGTGTGAGTGTGTGCTTGTTTATCATCCTTATACTATAAAAATAATCAGAGAAAAAAAAAATCAGAGGTGACAACGTAACTATAGCTTTCTTTGCTTGAAGTTGGCTGCAGGTGCTTATATACTGCAGTAACCACTCACCCTCAGCTTAACTGTAAGTTTGTTGGTCTTTACAATAAAAAAAAAACTGGTTCAAGGTTTCGGTTGTATGAATATCCCGTACAAAACAAAAGAAACAATAATAATAATAATAAATGGGCAGGACACGTCTCACGAAAAGAAACAATACCCACGTGTAATTTTATGCTGTGTTCGCCGTTTTAGATTAACCCGAAACCATTTTATTTGAGAAATTGTTAGTGACTTTTGTAGTCGTACACAAATTCTGTAGTGCAAATTGCAAAAAGAGTAATGAACTGTCACAATAATTAACGAGGTGAAGAATATAATATACTCGATGTGAATTGTAAGAAAGTGAATCACTGCTAGAAAATATATACATCATCGTCATTATTATCATCACTACAGCCCTTCAGAAGTCTACTACGTAGGCCTCTCCCAAGAAATGCCACAAAACACAGTCCTGAGTCACCTGCATCCATCGATATCACTGCGAGAGAAATATATACAATAGTGAATAATATAACCAAACATAAAGAGAATCAATTTCATACGTGGTAGAGTCATGCTGCAGCTATAATAGTAGTATAGTTGTAGCAAGAATGGGTCGGCTCGACCGGGGAAGGACCATGCTCTCACAGAATACCAGCGTAAAATGGCAGCTTGACACTCCTCGGTTTCGTATGGAAAGTGTAGAAAACTGGAGACCCATTTTACTGGAAAGAGGCATTCTATCTTAGTCCTCAAGGGTGACAACGCATCTGCATTTTGACTCTTTATTGAGGCTAAATGTAGATGTCTATGGGTCACAACAACCACTTACCATCAGGTGAACTGTGTGCTCGTTTGTCACCCTATCCTATAAAAAAATCAAACCGCATTAGAATACAAAATTGAGATGGTCCGCTCATTTATAAATAAAGTTAAGTTCGAAGTAAGAAATTTGGACGTTTGACTTGCAAATATTAAGCGTACATAGTGTACAAAGCCTCCTTGTCTAAATTAATTTAACTTTCCTCGAAACAAAGGAGACTATTAAGCGTAGCGTTCCGGTGGTATTTAACCGATCCTAAATTTAATTTATACAAATGACAAGTAAAAAGGAAACTTGCAGCACCAAAATTGGTAATTAAGGATGCCCACCGTAATATAATTAAAATTCTTGTAACTTTTTATGACACTAAGAAAATTAAGCTAAATTTAGAAATATTAAAGAGAAAGTAAAATGTGTTTGAGGCAATCATTTTGCTGTTTTGTTTTAAATTTATGATAGGTAAATTCACGCTGGTCAAATATTTTCTATAGTATTATTATATTATTCTTTAATCTTTATTAAGAACTAGTTGACCCGGTAAACGTTGTTTCGTCATATTAATTATTTATAGGAAATTTTTTTTTACTATTAAAAATTGCGATTAAAACACAGGGGTTGCTCGTAGTAGGTTGAACATTTTAAGTTTTATGTATTTTTAATGCTAAATCATAATAACATAAAAATAAAAAAATCTCAAAAAATAAAAAAAATATTTAGGGGTGGGTCACCCTTATCATTTAGAGGTTTGAAAAATAGACGTTGGCCGATTCTTAGACCTACCCGATATGCACAAAAAATTTCATACAAATCGGTTAAGCCGTTTCGGAGGATTTTTTTTAACAAACACCGTGACACGAGAATTTTATATATTAGATAATGTTTTATTCACAGTGTAGTGGCGGTTCATGAGAATACATTACTTACCCCATTTCGTCTTACTGGTACCTTAAACTACATATGGGTAAGGCGAGGAGGAATTCGTAGCCTCCTGGAGACGTAATAGAAATATCTAGACTATTTGAAGCCGGTCGTACCATGTGTATAATATTTGCATTATCAATCACAAATCATATTACTTAATTTTTTTTTAAAAATGTATATTATATAGTGAAACAATAGGCACAAATCTGGTAAAAACTAAGTGATTTTACTCTGGTATGATTCCGTCGGTATCGTAAAAGGCGACAAGTAAAATAGGAGATGAGCAGCAGCATCTTCATTAAAACAACTCCTAATTATAATTAACAAAAATATGCAGTTACGAATCCGCCTGCCAAAAGTGGCGACTTTAACAACATTTCCCCTGATTTTTTTTTACGTGGTAGAGTCATGATGCAGCTATATTAGTAGTATAGTTGTAGCACGAATGGGTCGGCTCGACCGGGGAAGGACCACGCTCTCACAGAATGCCAGCGTAAAATAGCAGCTTGACACTGCTGTGTTTCGTATGGTGAGTGTAAAGAACCGGAGACCTATTTTACTGGAAAAGAGGCATTCCATCTTAGTCCTCACGGGTGACGACGCATCTGCATTTTGATTCTTTATTGAGGATAAATGTAGATGTCTATGGGTCACAGCAACCACTTACCATCAGGTGGACTGTGTGCTCGTTTGTCACTCTATTCTATAAAAAACTCCATGAGGGAGGCCTATGTTTAGCAGCGGACTTTTATGGGTTGTAATGGATGAAGGATTACACTCGAGTGTATGTGCAAGACTAGTGATAAAAGAGGTCGATCGTTTTCACGGGTGTCGATGGCATAGACACTATTTTTCGCTAATATATTAGACTTTATAATCGAATACGAAAATATTGGTATGTAGTCTTTGAGAATAGAATATCCATTTCGTATATTTCAGTAATAAAATGTACAGATTAATATAAAATTAAAAGATACGAAAATGTAGTCTTTGATGGCTTATTTTGTAAAACTGAAGTAAGTGCACAGTTAACCTATTGGTAAGTGGGTTTTTTTTTGTAGAATAAGGGTGACAAACGAGCACACAATCCACCGATTGTTGCCGATTTTGTTGCTGATGTGGTACTTCAGGGTATGGAACTTTTTATTCCATCCTCTGTGGTGCCCATCGGAGGCAGATCCCAGCCATGGTTTGGTCGCTTCTGTAAACTAGCATCACGCTATAAGCAGGAGTGCTACCAGGCCTGAGCTGACGCATCAACGTCCCGGGATGTAAACACCAGCGCTCTTAAAAAGAAGTACAATTCCGCCTCCAGGTGCTTCAAAAGTGTCATTGCCAAGGCAAAGTCAGAGCACATCGGCAGAATTGGCGAGAAACTAGTTCGTCTCCCTTCGGGAACACGTGCATTCTGGTCTCTCGCCAAGGCTGTCCAAGGGAACTTCTGTCAGCCATCTCTGCCATCTCTGCACAGGGTGGACGACTCACTGGCCCATGGCCCAAAATGGCCCAAAGGAGAAAGCCGATCTGCTAGACTCTCTTTTTGCTTCCAACTCGACTCTAGATGACGGGGAGAACACACCGCCGAACATCCCGCGGTGTGAGTGCTCCATGCGGGAAGTGCTGTTTACACAGCGCTTGGTGCGTAAAACACTCCTCTCCCTGGACGTCAACAAGTCGAGTGGGCCTGATGGAGTTCCACCTGTTGTGCTGAAGACGTGTGCTCCGGAGTTGGCACCGGTTTTAACGCGTCTTTTTCGGTACTCCTACTCCCTAGGCGTAGTCCCGGACTCACGGAAGACAGCTTTGGTGCACGCAATCCCTAAAAAAGGTCAGATCCGTCCAACTACAGGCCTATCGCCATCACCTCCTTGTTCTCCAAAGTAATGGAAACAATTATTAACAGCCAGCTTATGCGGTACCTTGAGGATCACCAGCTGATTAGTGACCGCCAGTACGGTTTCCGTCGAGGTCGCTCAGCTGGTGATCTTCTGGTCTACCTGATCCATAGATGGGCTGAGGCAGTGGAGTCCAAGGGGGAGGCGTTGGCCGTTAGTTTGGACATAGCGAAGGCTTTCGATCGGGTTTGGCATAAAGCGCTTCTTTCGAAGCTGCCTTCCTATGGGCTTCCCGAGAAATTGTGCAAATGGATCACCAGCTTTCTTGCAGATCAGAGCATCAAGGTAGTAGACGGTGCATGCTCCGATAACAAGCCCATTAACGCTGGTGTTCCACAAGGCTGCGTGCTATCACCAACGCTGTTTCTTCTGCATATCAATGATATGTTGAAAACCAGTAACATTCATTGCTATGCGGACGACAGCACTGGTGATGCTTTATACACCGGCCGTGCCAATATTTCTCGGGAAAACGTCGCCAAGTACCGGAACAAACTTGTGTCTGAAGTCGAGACTTTGATGAACAAAGTCTCAGACTGGGGGCGACTAAATCTAGTCCAGTTCAATCCCCAGAAGACACGAGTTTGCGCGTTTACCGCTAAAAAGATTCCCTTTGTCCTATCTCTTCAGTTTCAAGGCACTACCCTTGTTGCCTCAGCCAGTATCGGTATCCTCGGTGTCGACATATCGAGTGACGTGCAGTTTCGTGGTCACTTGGAAGAGAAGGCCAAATTGGCCTCTAAAATGCTTGGCGTGCTCAGCAGACTGGGACAGTATTTCTAACTTTACAAGGCGCAGGGTCGGCTTCACATGGAATACTGTTCCCATCTCTGGGCAGGGGCCCCCCAGTGCCAGCTCCTTCCACTTGACCGCATCCAGCGCAGAGCAGTTCGAATCGTCGACGACCGAGTTCTTTCTGATCGGCTCGATACACTGGCACTGCGGAGAGATGTTGCATCTCTTTGCGTATTTTATCGCATCTATCACGGGGAGTGCTCTAAGGAATTGTTCGGACTAATTCCAGTCGCTCAATTTCACCATCGCACATCGCGACAAAACTCGCGTTACCATCCATACCATCTGGATGATTGGCGGTCCACCACTGTGCGATTCAGAAGAAGTTTTCTCCCTCGCACAACTTCCTTGTGGAATCGATTACCACCAGCGATTTTTCCGGACCGATACGACTTAGGGACCTTCAAGAATAGAGCCTACTCCTTTTTAAAAGGCCGGCAACGCATCTGCGATTCCCCTGGTGTTGCAGTTTTTCATGGGCGGCGGTAGTCACTTACCATCAGGTGAGCCGCATGCTCGTTTGCCCCCTCTCCTATAAAAAAAAACCTAATGGTAAATGGATGCTGTAGCTCATAGACATCTACATATATCCTCGATTAAGAATCAAAATATAAATTCGTTGTCATGTCTGAAGACTAAGATGGAATGCCTCGTTTCCAGTAAAAAGGGTCTCCGATTCTCTACACTCACCATAAGAAACACAGCAGCTTTAAGCTGCTATTTGACGCTGGTATTATGTGAGAGTGTGGTCCTTCCCCGGTCGACCCGACCATTTTGTGCTGCAAACATAATGTAACTTCAGAATGGCTCTAATGTAGTCCAAGGGCATCTCCTGCACCCAACTTCAAACAAAGAAGGCTTAAGATCCGTTTTCACCACTGCGGATTAAGATGTTTAAATTAGAATAGAATAAAATATTTTTAGTCAATGTAGATTATCAAATAATACTTACCGTTACATCCTTTTAAAATCCACTGCTGAACATAGACCTCCCGAACAGATTGCCTTATGGTGATGGCAAGCGGGCTGGTAACCGCAGTTCTTTTATTTTTAGTCGTTATTAGGAAGACGCTGCTGCCCATCTCTTGATTTGTTTCCCTCTGTCGCCTCTTACGACACCCACAGGATGCCATGGGGCAGTGGATATTCTTACACCGCCACTACACAGTATATTACATATTACTTACATATTGAATGTTCAGTGCGAAACTTAAACATCAGTGCGAAACTACCTCTATCCTGGGAAGAACCAGCAAGAAACCTAGGCGGATTATTTTTTTAATATATATAAGTTCAATTTAATTAAAATTTTGTTCTATTATTCTTATGAATTATAATAGAACCAGCATGGTAGCGAACACTTACACCTTAGTTATTTTACCATTAACCCTTTTGTACAGTTTTTATTTATTAATATTTTAAAACGTGTTGATTGACAAGGTTTGAATAGCCAGTAATTATACTGGAACTCTATACCCTTCAGAGCGTAACACAACAGTGCGCTGCTATTTAGCGATTGAATTAGGTAAGGGAGTAGTATCTACGCAGACGGCCCAGGCAGAAAAGGAGTCTTACCACAGAAAACTGTATATATACATCTCGTGATGTGATCGCCAAAGATAACAGCAGACATTTTTTATCAATGGCTTTACGGCTCTGGGTTCTAGGCCTTCTAAGCATGAAATGATATTGTTTAATTATTATCCTTCATAATAAACAGCTTCACAATATGTTGACACATTGTGCAGCCTTTGGGAGATTTTGACGTCAACTTGAGCGAGCAGACAGCTGACAGTTGGCGATGGTATTTCAAGGCATCTAAGCAGACAGACACCTTATGTTGATAATCATATCACTATCAAAGCACTTGTT
The DNA here is from genome assembly GCA_033319125.1 of Parnassius glacialis. Taxonomy (NCBI): domain Eukaryota; kingdom Metazoa; phylum Arthropoda; class Insecta; order Lepidoptera; family Papilionidae; genus Parnassius; species Parnassius glacialis. The sequence continues at coordinate 35,535,120 of JAVANC010000027.1, forward strand.
TCACCGTTTCCACTAATAGTTCACATGCGCAGACACCTAATACACAAAATCGCACTACTTTTACATATTAAATTCCACTTCAAACCATTATCTAAACAATAACACAGGAGCAGCGAGCCGACGCTGGTAAAGTTCCCGCCAAAACCCCCTAACAGCAGTTTCAGTATTGTTAATTGTTTATCTGCTTGCAATGCGTAACAATTAAGGTAAATGTTTCATGAGAGGCTCACGTACAACTGTTGACTGTTTATGTGCTGATGATAATGACTCTATAAAAATAAACTGTGAGTATTCGTTTGTTTTTGAAAAACAACGTCATCTTTTTTCGTTTTCTTAATAGAATAAGAGTGACAAACGAGCACACAGTCCACCTGATGGTAAGTGGATGCTGTGGCCCATTGACATCTACATTTATCCTCAATTACGAATCAAAATTCGAATGCGTTGTCACCCGTGAGGACTAATATTGAATGCCTCGTTTCCAGTAAAAAGGATCTCCGGTTCTCTACACTCACCATACGAAACAGCAGCGTTAAGCTGCTATTTTACGCATGTATTCTGTGAGAGCGTGGTCCTTCCCCGGTCGAGCCGACACATTCGTGCTAGAATTATACCAGTAATATAGCTGCAGCATGGCTTTAACACGTTAAAATCCATTCTCCTTCCATTCGTCATCTGTTAGACGTAAAAGAAATATATCTTTTCTTTTCCATGTAACCAGACTCAGCGACAGCAGCGCGTCGCCAAGTATGGCTAGTATCCAATAAAATTAATAATTTTTGAAGTGAAAACTTCTTTAGCGGCGTTGTGCACTTTTTTTGTAATGGGTAAAAAATGTTAAACTCGCGTCAGGACATTTGACCTGATCGAAAATTCGTAAGACGGACGGAGTGCAGACACCCGGCGCGGCGTAGGAGAGGAGGTATCCCCCTGTCTTTCTACGGCGCGGCGAAAATGTATGCCTGCGCCTGCTGTTTCGTTTAGTTGTCATGTTTGTGTACAATAGCGCAAAAAATAAATATTGTATTCTACCATATAAATGATAGTACTTTTATTATAATCTTTATAATCAAAACAATTCGTGCAAAATTATTCCCTAACCATTCCAAAATATCAAAAATGCACAACGTTAATATTCAAGTTTTCACTTCTGCCGGCACTCCCGGAGTGCAACCTGTCGTTTTTTACGTGATAGGGCCGCGCTGCAACTATATAATGTTTGTAGCACGGATGGATCGGCTCGTCCTGGTAAGGACCACGCTCTCATAGAGTACCAGCGTGAAATAGCAGCTTAATGCTGCTGTGTTTCGTTGTGAGTGTAGAATACCTTTTTCCGAGGCATTCTTAGTCCTTAGGGATGACAACGCATTGTGCTTTTTGATTACTCATCAAGGATAGATATAGATGTCTATGGGCTACAGCACCCGCTCATCATCAGATAGAGTGAGTGATAGTTTGTTAGCCTCCCTTGTGTCACCTTCGCCGCATATAGCAGGACCACGGGAACGCTTTCGCATGTATCCGCGACCCTACTAGTGCCGGCCGCCCCATGGCGACCCCACCTCGGGAGAGGATTACTCCTCCCCATCTCCATCTCAGGTAAGGCGCACTAGAACACATGGCATATCTCCCTCCACGGTCTTCAACTTTGAATGACACCTAACTAGATGAACTTGGAAAACGGTACAGCCTGTCAAAAGTCCACTGCTGAACTTTTGACAGGTAGTAACTGTTGCAGGTTGGCAACCGTCGTTTTTTTATTTTTTATTTGTTGTTAATAAGACGCTGCTTCCCATCTCTTGGTTTGTTTTTTTTATATGATAAGAGTGACAAACGAGCACACAGTCCACCTGATGGTAAGTTGTTTTTTTTATAGGATAAGGGTGACAAACGAGCACACAGTCCACCTGATGGTAAGTGGTTGTTGCGGCCCATAGACATCTACATCTATCCTCTATTACAAATGAAAATGTAGATGCGTTGCCACCCGTGAGGACTAAGATGGAATGCCTAATTTCCAGTTAAAAGGGCCTCCGGCCACCTGCACTTACCAAACGAAACGCAGAGGTAAACCTCTACTTCACGCTGGTTTTCTGTGAGGTCGTGGTACCACCCCGGTTCGAGCCGGCCCATCCGTGTGACAGCAAAAGCTGCCGCGTGGCTCTACCACTGTTAAAAATACTTTGTTTCCCTCTATCGTCCCTTACGACACCCACGGGTCGATATGGGATAGTGGATATTTTATACTGACATTACACATTACATATTTACGTAAATAATGTAATTGCATACATAAAGTAAAGAATTAGTCTTAAAAATAGTTTCATCCTAGTATTCTAGTATTAAAGTTCCATCTGGGATTAAAGTTTCCCTTAATGAACATTTCAAAATTATATATTTAATGTAGACAGACTGACATCATTGGATAGTTCTGCAAGGCTATTAAACTTGTAGTATCACGATTAACTGAACGACCAAGTGCCGCAACTAATTTGTTTAACCAAAGTTTGTTACACTGTTTCAGAAGGTATTCGATGCGAAATGTTTTGCTCTTTGACGTTATAAAATTATGTAAACTGTCTTAAGAATAACGTACACCAATCTATAATAGTTATTTTTTATAGGATATTTTTTTTATAGAATAATGGTGATAAATGACCACACAGTCCACCTGATGGTAAGTGTCTCCCATAGACACCTACATCAATCTTCGTTTGCGAATTAAAATGCAGATGCGTTGTTAGCCGTGAGGACTAAGATAGAATGCCTCTTTTCCAGTAAAATGGGTCTCCGGTTCTCTACACTTACCATACGAAACAAAGCAGCGTTACGCTGCTGTTTTAAGCTGGTATCCTGTGAGAGCATGGTCCTTCCCCGGTCGAGCCGAACCATACGTGCTACAACTATACCAGTAATATAGCTGCAGCATGGCTCTACCACGTAAAAATAATATTGGATCTTGGTAAATCAAAAAATTAATTTTGAAAAATTTGGTTTTTGGTATACGAAAAAGAGCAGTCTGTGAAAACAAGTAGCAACGGTGGTTTACAATCCAATTAATTAATTGTTACAGCAAGCAATACTGCAGCCGTATTATGGTTGTGGCATAAATGGACCATGCAAGACCCGCGCTCTCAAAGAATCCCTGTACCAAAAGTAGCTCAGTGTTATGCTTTGTATGGTAAATGATGAGAACCGAATATCCTTAAGCAGAAGATGAAGACAAGATGTAGGTGTCTTTGAACCACAATATCAACTTACCATCAATTGGACTATGAAATGAAATGTCGTTAATAGTGTCAGGGACAGAAATTAATCAAAATAATATTAGTAACATTAGCAATTCAGTGTCTTAACAGTGCACACTCGGACTCTATTGTCGTCATGTTTTCTTATTCTGAACGTTTTATTAGGGATATTTAAGAGGTTTACATTATCAATTTCATTTAAAGAGATTGTATAATATTTAGCCAAGTCACCTGACAGATGGCGGCAACATTGTTAGGTGTCACAATTTTCACATTGTCTGTGTTGACAGATTTTCGATCACAAAATGTGAACTAAATTTATTGTTATCTTAGTGTAAATTATTGTATTAATAAATTATTAGTAATGTATAACAAGCTTTAAGTAGTAATAATTAGTAAATAGTTGCTTAAATTACCTGACAGCTAATGTGAGCACGTAGTTATACGAAATGCTGCATTTTCCACAAGCTTAAGAAGAAAGATTTTTTTTAATTTAAAATTCAGTTTATCAGATAAGAGCAAGATAAGAGTATAGAAAATGTGTTGCATATTTAAATATTTTTCTTGGACTGTCGATCTTATTCAGAGGTGGGTTTTGGTGTAAAACAATATTAAGTTTGAAGTTAGAAGTACTATGTACGCACAATAAAGTTAAAAGACTTTGTTAGTTTGACATTAGCATACAATACAATATTAATTACTCTAATAAAAAAATCCTAGAGTCCTACATCCCGCTGTGAAGTGTCAAGAACGCTGGCTGCGTCTCCTCGCTAAATGGCTGTACTTACATAATTACATAACATAACATAAACACTCACGCCTGTCACCCAGAGTAGGCAGAGACTATGGACTTGCATTTGACACGATCCTGACACACAATTAGCAAGAAGAGCAATTAGTCCTCTGCGTTACTATTAAATTTACAGCGTGCGCTGTATATTATTATATAATTAATTGAAATTTATAAATATTACATAATTTAATTTAAATTGATGTATACATCAGGAGTTTTCGTAAAATGATTGAATTAATAGTTAATCTTATTATGACGGCAAGTCGTGATAATTAGAGACTGAAGTTTTCTGTTCGTCTTAAAACCTATTCCAGGTTTGTATTCAACTACTGTTACAGGTAAATTATACGCTAGCATACTTCAATTACAATTTATACTTTTCTAATAACTATTTCACAAATCAACCGTGAAGCAAAGTAATTCATTAGATTTATTTTATTAGCGATAAGAAGGCCATTTTGTTTCTCTTAAAGTGCCTTTCTATCCAAGGAAGCAATGTACAACAATGAAGTGACCTAATTCTTCACGAAGTGAATAAACATTATCAAAAAACGCTTGAAAGTGCTGCTCCTACAGGCATTCCGACAATAACATTATTAAGGAAATAAAAACGATTAAAACACTTCAGTAAAGGGCAATTTCCTGAATGCTTCAATTTTAGCAGCAAGATGATTTTCGGCTATTTATATTTGTATTATTTTTTTAGATTTTTTAATTTTCTTAAAAGTATCATCTAAATACTCTTTTTTATAGGATACGGTGACAAATGACCACACAGTTCACCTGATGGTAAGTGGTTGTTGTGACCCATAGACATCTACATCTATACAAATGTATAAAATTGAAATGTCTGTTTGTAATGTTAAAATAACAGCTTTTTACTAAATACATATGAATGTATATACGGTACTTATAACAAAAACACAATTTTTAAAATTATTGTCTGTCTGTCTGTTTGTCGGTCTGTCTGTATGTTTGTTCCGGCTAATCACCGAAACGGCTGGACAGATTTCGACGGAACTTTCACAGGCAGATAGCTGATGTTCTAAGGAGTAACTTAGGCTACTTATATTTGAGAAAAGAATTAGGGTTCTAAGCAATATAATTCAAACCCTAAATTACACGCGGGTGAAGTCGCGGGGAACAGCTAGTCATCAATAAAGAATCAAAATGCAGACGCGTTGTCACCCGTGAGGACTAAGGTTGAAATGTCTCTTTCCCAGTAAATGGGGTCTCCGGTTCTCTAAACTCACCATACGAAACAAAGCAGTGTTAAGCTACTCTGAATTGAACCCCGTGTAGTGGCGGTGTTAGAATATCCACTGTCCCGTATCGTCCCGTGCGTGTCGTAAGAGGCAACAGAGGGAAACTGAAACAGGAGATGAGCAGCAGCATCTTTCTCATAACAACTAAGAATAAAAAAAAATTGCGGTTGCCAACCCGCTTGCCAAGCGTGGCAACTATGGCAAAATAAGGCCTTTGTTCAGCTGTGGACTTTTATGAGCTGTAACGGTAACTCTGAACTGTATACGTTCAATTTGTATTGAACCAACTTACTCGTAAGTCTTTAGATATTTTTGTAAAACCTAATTAGTTCTTCCACTGAATTTTACATTCTTTATTTACAAAAAACAGTGCTCCCATTAAAATGTAGCCGTAGTAAAACGTGGTAGAGTCATTTTGTAGCTGTATTGTGGTTGCGGTACGAATAGATCGGCTCGGCCGGGGTGGGACCACGTTCTCACAGAATACCAGCGTAAAATAGCGGCTGTGCTGTGTTATGTATGGTGAGTGTAGAGAACCGGAGACCCTTTTTACTGGAAACGAGGTATTCTATCTCAGACCTCAGGGGTGGCGGCGCATCTGCGTTTTGATTCTTGATTGAGGATGGATGTGGATGTCTATGAAACAGAAACAGTAACAGAAACTTTTTATTCAATATAGATTATAAATAATGCTTATTGAAAGTCACTCTTTTGTATAATTACCACTGGTTCGAAAAAAAAACCTCTGTCCTGGGAAGAACCAGCAAGAAACCCAGCGGGACTTTTTTTTAAAAATAACAGCTTACAATCATGTATGTTACACAAATTAACACACAACAAATTAGAAATAGCTTGGTAGCGATCACCTCATTTCCAGGGGTTATTATCATCTATAAATTCTTTAATACTATAATAATCCTTTTTATAAAAACTTACTTTAATAAAGTTTTTGAACTTTGAGCAGGTCAAATTTTGTATATTTTCTTTATGGGCCACAGCATCCACTTACCGTGGGGTGGACTGTGTGCTCGTTTTTCACCCTTATTCTATAAAAAAAAAAACATAGGGTTGCCTAAACTGGCAAATAATTATATTATGAAGAACACTAATATTCATTTTATATTTTACCAGACGTTTGCTTACGTATTTAATGATAATTATCTAAGCTTTTTGAATATTAACATCACCATCATTCATTCTCAACGATTTGAATCGAACTTACTGTTTCAGGATATGGACGTTTCTAATGTCATGTTGTATTGCCGGAGCTATTTGTTGCTTGTTCTTTGTCGTTTCAATGGCTGGAATAGCACTTGGTTATAACTATTCTATATCTGAGTTCATAACCTTAAGAAGTGAGTTTTGTTATAAACTTTTTTTTTTTTATAAACTTTACCTCCACATTAGGATTTTCTCCTGTAACTAATAACATAAGACAAAAAATATGATTTTAACTAGTTGGCAGTTTAAGTTCATTTTTTGAAATGATTTTACATAAACAGTGACTGTTTATTCTACACATATTACTAATGAACTGTTTATGTGGAAACCTTTACATTTTTTTTATAGGATAGGGTGACAAACGAGCACATAGTCCACCTGATGGTAAGTGGTTGCTGTGACCCATAGATATCTATATTTATCCTCAATAAAGAATCAAAATGCAGATGCGTCGTCACCCGTGAGGACTAAGATAAAATGCCTCTTTTCCAGTAAAATGGGTCTTCGGTTCTCTACACTCACCATAGGAAATACAGCAGTGTCAAGCTGCCATTTTACCCTGGTATTCTGTGAGAGCGTGGTCCTTCCCCGGTCGAGCCGACCCATTCGTGCTACAACTATACTACTAATATAGCTGCAGCATGGCTCTACCACGTATAAAATATTATATATATGAAATACCGGTGTGCATGTGTTCGTAATTCTTCTCCTACTTAAAGGCTTGACCTATTTTAATGAAATCTTTACGGGGTCACCTGGATGGTTCTTAGCTATAGTTGAACCCGATAGGTGGCGTTGCCGAGATCCCGAAATAACACGTGCAAAGTCGGGGCAGATCAAAAAATAATTTTTGTTTATTCGTATTTTATGCGCTGCCATACCGTTCATCAGATTGCTCTAAAACTTTATCAACTTATTGCTTGCACTTGCGCGAAGATTATAGGTACAGTAATTTTAACTTACATTAGGTGGCGCGTATATTAAATAACAAATTCATTTTAAACTTATATATCATTTAATTTCATTGAATGTATTATGTAGCATTCCTAAGTAAACGGCTGTTGACTGCTCCGTGGCGCAGTGGCTTAGCAATAAGTTGTTGCGCGGGGGCCGCAGGTTCGAATCCCGCACGGAGCATGTATTTGTATGGCCTACAAATAATTGTTCCGGGTCTGGATGTTTGTCCTTGTGCAATTTATGTTTGTAAACTGCCTCCACGACACGGGAGAAAATATAAGTGTGGGGGTAACGTTTAAAAAAAAAAGAAAACAATATAAATCTTCCAAATTTAAAACGATATTTCCACAATTATATCTCCTGCAACAGTTACACCCTGGGTACCAGCTGGTTTAATATAATGATTCACAATTGAAAAAGGATATAGGATACGTTTTATATTTCAGATTCACAAGTGTCCGTTTTTATGAAACGCGATGTAACTGAAGACACATCGAGAGGTATGAATTGGCGACATAGTGTATCTGAAGACCAACGACGCCCTTCTAGTAACCAAGGTTTTTTTTTTTATATGCTACAAATAACTTATATGCTATTACCGAAACCGTACAATTTTACGTAAATAATGTTTGCATAGAAAATCCATCCCGCGTACCAATCACGTGAATAATAAAAATAACGATTATCATTCGTTGAGGAAGAATCGTTTAAAGTTATAATTAACAGAATCAGGCGTTACTTTGCGGAAATTCATTTTATTAGAGATGTTAAAACTGCTGCTAGGATTTATTTAATAAAAAAATACTAGTAATGCTATTAAACATTACAAATATTCTCTTTAACCACTTCTGGTAAGCTTAAAATGCTTGTGTTAGAAGTGGTTCACGACAGTACTTGAATGGCGGATTTGAACCCACGACCTTTCAAGTTTTTTCTTTTTCTTCTTTTTTTTTAAAAACGTTACCTCCATACCAGGATTTTCTCCTGAATCGTGGAGGAGTTTACAAACACAAATTGTACAAGGACAAACATTCAGACCCGGAACAATTATTTGTAGGCAATACAAATACTTGTTCCGTGCGTCATTCAAACTCGCAGCAACTCATTGCTAAGCCACTGCGCCAAGGAGCCGTCACGGATTAGTAGTGACGTGCTGAGATTAGTGGTGACGGCGATAGTGCAAGCAATTGAGAGAAGGCGTGAGGTGCTCTATCCGGTATATAATAATAAATCTATAATAAAAATAATAAAACCAGAAGGAACTAAACTAATTAATTTGTAACATCTTAAACTTTGTAAATTTTAATCAGAAACTACTGTAGAGAAAGATTTCGAGAGAGACAGGCGCAGTACTAACGGATTTACGTGTTTATCGAAGCATGGCGATGAAATACCGCTAATGACTCTGATTCTGCTACTGAGAATTTCTTGATAGAAAAACCAAATAATTGATTTTGTTCCGACCCTGGATTTGAGCCTGAGACCACATGACTAGCAACCGCGCTTACAACCACAAGACCATGAAGGCAGTCAATATATGACATACAACATCAGTTAAAGATATTAATTGAATTATCTTGATATGACAGGAGGGTATGTCATGATTTAATGTTGGCAGCATTGGCCGTACCTACAAACTAGTTTACGCTACGAAATTTAAATTTAGCACAAAATATGAGAGAAAGAGAGAGAAGCGACAGTAGTCTAATGGCAGGGTGCGGACAGCGAACTGAAAATTCGTGGGTTTGTATCTACCATTCCACTACAGTCGTGAACTACTTCTAACACAAGCATTTTGAGCTTACCAGGACTGGTTAAAGGGAGTATTAGTAATGTTAATAACATTGCTAGTATTTTTGTATGTAGTAATTTTGTTTACGTGGTAGAGCCACGCTGCAGCTATATTACTGGAATAGTTGTAGCACGAATGGGTCGGCTCGACCGGGGAAGGACCACGCTCTCACAGTATACCAGCGTAAAATAGCAGCTTAACGCTGCTGTGTTTCGTATGGTGAGTGTAAAGAACCGGATACCCTTTTTACTGGAAACGAGGCATTCTATCTTAGTCCTCACGGGTGACAACGCATCTGCATTTCGATTCGTCATCGAGGATAGATGTAGATGTATATGGGCCACAGCAGCCACTTACCATCGGATGACTGTGTGTTCGTTTGTCACCCATTATCCTATAAAATTAAAAAAAAAAAGATTCTAGTTGTAAGGATACCGTTCAGGAAAAACTGGGTTTAACTAGAGAAAATGCGTTTTCACTATACATGGTATGGTTTGTCATGTTTTTTTTAAGAAAACGGAGAAGTTATAACTAAGTTTAATTAATTTATTAATTGATAATTTAATTGAAGTCCCCGTCTATAATATCGCAAAATAACTGTCTCAATAGATTGAGCTTAGGTGATTAATTATTCTTAAAATTTTTGTCTGTCTATCTGTTGGTCTGTCAGTCTCGGCTAATGTTAGTAATAACTAAATCGATTATGATGAAACTTAACAAACAGATAGACAACAATCTAAGCGAGTCATATTTTATCCGAAAAACTTAGAGATTTTTAAATGATCGGTCATTACCTTAAAAAAATTATAGAAAAGGACATAAATCGACACCTCCCTGGTGAAGCTGGGGCGGGTTATTAGTTTACAGGGTTATTTTGCAATAAACGGCCAAATTTGCAGAGAAAATTCAGAATAAGTAATATACGTAAATGGTGAAGAAAAATAAATTAAAATAAAATCTCAAACATTCAGTCCTTTTTACATATAAAATTTAAAATTCGTGGCAATGCATTCTTTTAACTGTAAAGTAGTAGGCGTTAGATGTTTATGAATGACAATCATTCATAAATATCTAACGCCTACTACTTTACTACGCACGCACACATTCGTAAGGGTCGCTCGGTCGCTGTGAATTGAATCGCACACAGAGGCCCGCGCGTACGTTAAGTTGTTGCCCATAAATCACATTCAATTTGGGATAATTTCAAATAAAAGTAGAAACCTTAATAACTGCAATAATTGTATATCATTATTTATATATTTGAACTTAAGTTTAAAAGTTCGCTGCTCTTTGAAAAATATCCCTGTATATGAAAAACGAGCACTCTGTCCACCCGATGATAATAATCAAAATGCAGATGCGTTGTCACGCCTGAGGACTAAGAGCGAATGCCTCATTTCCAATGAAAAGGGTCTCCAGTTCTCTACACTCCCCATACAAAACACAGCAGTGTCAAGCTGCTATTTTACGCTGGTATTCTGTGAGAGCGTAGTCCTTCACCGGTCAAGCCGACCCTTTCGTATCGCTGTTATATTATATACTTACATTTATGTATGTTTGTTTAGCTGAACATAACATGCTTGCCTCTTGATACACAGATTCACCAGGCAAAGTAAGCGAGCGTAAATATTTGTGTTTCAGAACAAGTTGGACCAATAGAGTATAGATATGTTGATAGTTTAACTTCGAACAAACAAACGTATAGCGTTGCTTTAGAAGCAGATGGTGAAAACAAATATGAAAGATTGCTATTACCCCTTATAACAAAATCGTTAGATATAGCAACAGCTACAATGAACTCCGTTTCAAAAGAGCTGGGGTTGGAAGAAGTACGTAATAAATAATATTATGTTTAAAAATATTATATTGATGTGCATAGTGGGTGCCTCTCCGAGCATCATGAACGCCTATGTTCGGCATAACCTAGATTGAGCAAACTTTTCCTTCCATGCTGATCGAGAAATGCGGCTCTGGTGACCAATTTATGGTAAATAATTTATCCGAAGCATTACTACATTCACAGAATAGTCGTGGGGGTGCTATTTTTGCTTCAAGGAAATCAGCTAGCTATGCGCTCATTAACCTGCCTACTCAACGTGATGAATTTGGGCAAGTCTGGATGACTAGTAACCCTAGGTGGTTAATCTTTGGTAGGGCTTATGGCCAATAGTGTACTTAACCGGTGTGTACACTGACCTCTATTATACAAGTACGCTTTACTGGCTATACACTGTCACATAATGAGGTGATTTGATTTTCGCCATATTGGCGCTGATATGAGAAGTGAGCATCCACAGAACTTATAACTGAGATATGACAGTATAATTAAATGTATTGATAAAATTTCTATAATCAGGCCTACTATTCTATTTATGTATCATTTTAATATAATGCCACACCATAACCATAAATAAATGTATCAATAAATAATTACGTCCGAGGCACAAGCTTTATACCTCATATAAAACAAAAATCGACTCTTCGTTAGTCTATACATGTTTTTCTTCGTAACTGTAGAACGGGTTCTTGTTCCGAGTTTCGCGATTGGGTATGTATGTTTCATTCAAGAGGTTTAAAAAGGTCCAATGAGTAGGAATAACTGGAGGGAGTAACTACGAAAAAAAAATACAATTTGGAAAAAAAATATTGCTAACCATTGATTTAGTCCTCGTAATAGAGAAAATTAAAAAGCTGCCAAAATATTATGCCTATTTCTACAGTATCTATGGATACAATTAGAATTTTATAAAATTTAAATTACACAAAATAATATCATACCACAAATCATTCAGTCATAATCAATTTGCTTCGCGCCAATTCACATGTTTTATGCTTTTTAGTCACAGTTTTAATATAGAGTCAGTTGAAAACCTGTAAATTATTAAATATTTAACAATTATCTGTAGTCAGCGACTTTCTTTGTTAAAAATAGATATAGGTAGAAAAAAAACATTTGTAAGTGTTATCGACAAGGAACTCGTCAACCTATTAAATTTTATTGTTTATCAAAAATAGGTAATTCAAAGCCAAACGTGTTAGTAATTCCATTTAATAAGATATGTGACAGATTTTTAAGAGCCTATATTATCAAATTGTTTAAATTTTTTATATAAACTCTAAAAAAAAACAGAGGTAGAGCCAAGCGGTAGCTTTTGCTGTCGCACGGATGGGCCAGCTCGAACCGGGGTGGTACCACGACCTCACAGAATACCAGCGTGAAGTAGAGGTTTACCTCTGCGTTGCGCTTGGTGAGTGCAGGTGGCCGGAGGCCCAATTCCCCCCCCCCCCCCCCCCCCCCCATCAACATGGTAGTGGAATTAAATAAAAGACTACCCCAAGAGGGTACCAGCACCCCTGGAGAATCCCTTGCTGAGCATCCACGACCAAACTACTCCACTCCTGGGCGTCGGTGCTCAGGCTGCCCCGCGTATTCTGGGGGGGGGGGGGGGGCGAAATTCCGCTCAACCCCTGCCACGCTTACCGTGGATATTCTGCAATATCAGGGGACTTCATTCAAACCTTAACGCCGTCTACTACCATCTGGAGATAGCTAGGCCGGCCTTGCTCTTTCTAACCGAGACACAGGTGTCCTCTACGGCTGATACTTCGTATCTCTCCTGCCCGGGGTACAAGTTAGAACACTCGTTTGTGCCCCGGGCTGGAGTTTGCGTGTATGTCAGAGAGGACACCTGTTTTCGACGCCTCGGCAGTCTTGAAGGTACGGACCTGTCCCCTTTATGGCTGCGCGTAGACAGCGACGACAATTCCCGCGTCTACGGATGCCTCTATAGGTCCCATAGCGGTAATGCTGACACAGACCGACTCATCGACCACGTCCAAATGGCTGCAGACTCCGTGCTACAACAGGTCCCATCCACAGAGATCGTGATACTCTGTGATTTCAACGCCCACCACGCTGAATGGATTGGTTCTCGTTTAACCGATCATGCGGGTAGATCTGTCTATGACTTTGCTTTGGCATATGGTCTAACACAACTGGTTACTTCGCCTACGCGGATCCCAGATGTGGAAGACCATGTACCTTCCCTGTTGGACCTTCTGCTGACCTCTCATCCGGACGGATATCAAGTCTCCGTCGATGCCCCTCTAGGCTCTTCGGACCATTGTCTGGTCCGGAGTACGGTACCACGCACGCTCCAATCGCAGTTGCGATCTGCAGCTTACCGCCGTGTTTGGCACTATAGGTCAGCTGATTGGGACGGGATGCGGTCTTTTTTTGCATCCTACCCTTGGGTGCGGGTTTGCTTCTCGCCGGAAGATCCCAGCGTTGTTGCCGATTCTGTTACTGATGTGGTACTTCAGGGTATGGAACTTTTTATTCCGTCCTCTGTGGTGCCCATCGGAGGCAGATCCCAGCCATGGTTTGGTCGCTTCTGTAAAATAGCACCACGCTATAAGCAGGAGTGCTACCGGGCCTGGGCCGACGCATCAACGTCTCGGGATGTAAACACTAGCGTACTTAAAAAGAAGTATAACTCCGCCTCCAGGTCCTTCAAAAACGTCATTGCCAAGGCAAGGTCTGAGCACATCGGCAGAATTGGCGAGAAGCTAGTTCACCTTCCTTCGGGAACCCGTGCATTCTGGTCTCTCGCCAAGGCTGTCCAAGGGAACTTCTGTCAGCCATCTCTTCCATCTCTGCACAGAGAGGACGACTCACTGGCCCATGCCGCAAAGGAGAAAGCCAATCTGTTGAGCTCTCTTTTTGCGTCCAACTCGACTCTAGATGACGGAGAGAACACACCGCCGACCATCCCGCGATGTGAGTGCTCCATGCCGGATGTGCGATTTACACAACGCTCGGTTCACAAAGCACTCTTCTCCCTGGACGTCAGCAAGTCAAGTGGGCCCGATGGAGTCCCTCCCATTGTGCTGAAGACTTGTGCTCCGGAGTTGGCACCGGTTTTAACGCGTCTTTCCGGTACTCCTACTCCCAAGGTGTAGTCCCGAATTCATGGAAGAGAACCTTGGTCCACCCGATCCCTAAAAAGGCGACCGCTCAGACCCGTCCAACTACAGGCCTATCGCCATCACCTCCTTGTTCTCCAAAACAATGGAAGCCATTATAAACTGCCAGCTCATGAGGTACCTTGAGGATCACCAGCTGATTAGTGACCGCCAGTACGGTTTTCGCCGGGGTCGATCAGCTGGTGATCTTCTAGTCTACTTAACTCATAGATGGGCGGAAGCAGTAGAGTCCAAGGGGGAGGCATAAGCCGTTAGTTTGGACGTAGCGAAGGTCTTCGATCGGGTCTGGCACAAAGCGCTTCTTTCGAAGCTTTCTTCCTATGGGCTTCCTGAGAAATTGTGCAAATGGATCACCAGTTTCCTTGCTGATCGGAGCATCAAGGTCGTAGTAGACGGTGCATGCTCTGATTTCAAGCCTATCAACGCTGGTGTTCCACAAGGCTGCGTGCTATCACCAACGCTGTTTCTCCTGCATATCAATGATATGTTGCTAACTGGTAGCATTCATTGCTATGCGGATGACAGCACTGGTGATGCCTTATATACCGGCCGTGCCAATATTTCTCGGAAAAACTTCGCCGAGTACCGGGACAAACTTGTGTCTGAAGTCGAGTCTTTGCTTAACAAAGTCTCGGATTGGGGCCGACTAAATCTAGTCCAGTTCAATCGCCAGAAGACACAAGTTTGCGCGTTTACTGCTATAAAGAACTCCTTTGTCGTATCTCCTCAGTTTCAAGGCACTCCCCTTACTGCCTCAGCCAGTATCGGAATCCTTGGCGTCGACATCTCGAATAGTGTGCAGTTTCGTGGTCACTTGGAAGTGAAGGCTAAATTGGCCTCTAAAACGCTTGGCGTGCTCAGCAGAGCGAGACAGTATTTCATGCCGGCACATCGCTTGAAACTTTACAAAGCGCAAGTTCGGCCCCACATGGAATACTGTTCTCATCTCTGTGCCGGGGCACCCCAGTGTCAGCTCCTTCCACTTGACCGCATCCAGCGCAGAGCGGTTCGAATCGTCGACGACCGAGTTCTTTCTGATCGGCTCGATACACTGGCACTGCGTAGAGATGTTGCATCTTTTTGCGTATTTTATCGCATCTACCACGGGGAGTGCTCTGAGGAATTGTTCGGACTAATTCCAGCCGCTCAATTTCACCATCGCACATCGCAACAAAACTCGCGTTACCATCCATACCATCTGGATGATTGGCGGTCCACCACTGTGCGATTTAGGAGAAGTTTTCTCCCTCGCACGACTTCCTTGTGGAATCAATTACCACCAGCAAATTTTCCGGACCGATACGACTTAGGAACCTTCAAGAAAAGAGCTTACACCTTTCTAAAAGGCCGGCAACGCATCTGCAATTCCCCTGGTGTTGCGGTTGTTCATGGGCGGCGGTAGTCACTTACCATCAGGTGAGCCGCATGCTTGTGTTAAATAAAGTCACTCAATGCATCACTAATATCATATATTTTCTTATTTGTACAAAATATCACTAAATCTAAACAAGGTTATAGATATTCACAATAACAACAATGTACATTAGACACACAGAATAACAAAATAAGTATAACAATTTCTATCAATACTCACAATTTATCTTCCGTGTACGTATTCTCTACTCAACAGTTCTTGCAAAAAGACCCCCCACAAGCCGCCGACATCTGTATTTTATAGGCTTGTAATTTACCATTGTTAAACTACAGATGGCGCAGCTTGTTTGGTTTCCGTTACAAGTTTACAATAAAATAGGATATTATTAAGTGTGTTTTTACATTATAAAACATGATTTATATTTATTTTAATTATCTTAACAATGTTACATCACAGTTATAAATATGAGCGAAAATAAATAGCTCAACTAAATCTAAAATATAAATGTACCCGCTATTGTAAGAAACTACTTATTGTAAGAAAATAATTAATTACCCACAATACTAGTTATAACAATACATATTATTAAAATATGCTAACAGATTCGGCCATCTGACAGATTGTGTGTCCTCGCACAATTAGACAACAATTTTTGAACACTCCTCTTAAGTATTCTACAGGCTCTTTCGCCCTGATTACAAAATTATAACGTAGTACTGGCCCCTATTGTTCTGAACACCATTAGAACATTTATAACTTTAGTGCAGGCCCCTCTTGTCCTGAACACCATTAATAAATTTCATTTCCAATTACACATGTTTAAATACAGGAATAAATATGATTACAATTAAATAAAGTAACAATAAGTCATAAAACTAAAAAGTCAAGTTTATAATATTAGCTACCTGCCTGAACTAGGTTGAGTACCTGTGTTTCAGACATCACTTACACAATGGGTTTAATAATGTAGGACACTAGATATTTAAATAATGAAACTATATTATATAATAAATAAAATAACTAAATAACAATTCAAACCATTAACACCATTAGAACATTTATAACTTTAGTGCAGGCCCCTCTTGTCCTGAACACCATTAGAACATTTATAAATTTAGTGCAGGCCCCTCTTGTCCTGAAAACCATTTGAACATTTATAACTTTAGTGCAGGCCCCTCTTGTCCTGAACACCATTTGAACATTTATAACTTTAGTGCAGGCCCCTCTTGTCCTGAACACCATTAGAACATTTATAACTTTAGTGCAGGCCCCTCTTGTCCTGAACACCATTAGAACATTTATAACTTTAGTGCAGGCCCCTCTTGTCCTGAACACCATTAGAACATTTATAAATTTAGTGCAGGCCCCTCTTGTCCTGAACACCATTTGAACATTTATAACTTTAGTGCAGGCCCCTCTTGTCCTGAACACCATTTGAACATTTATAACTTTAGTGCAGGCCCCTCTTGTCCTGAACACCATTAGAACATTTATAACTTTAGTGCAGGCCCCTCTTGTCCTGAACACCATTAGAACATTTATAACTTTAGTGCAGGCCCCTCTTGTCCTGAACACCATTAGAACATTTATAACTTTAGTGCAGGCCCCTCTTGTCCTGAACACCATTAGAACATTTATAACTTTAGTGCAGGCCCCTCTTGTCCTGAACACTATTAGAACATTTATAACTTTAGTGCAGGCCCCTCTTGTCCTGAACACATCACTATACACAACACTGAAAAGAAAATCAACTTGATGTCTAGAATATATTTATAAAACAATTTAGCCCTTTAAGATTTATGACGATATTTCAGATTCAGATTCGGATTCACTTTTTCTGTCACTTAACATCGTATCATGTGGTCTCTAAAAATTTACCCACGGTTTTATCTTATCAACAGCTACCACAGAAGAATAATGTTTGTTATTTCTTCACGTTAATGGGGTATCTTCGACTTTATAGTGGTCATGACCAAAAACCTTAACTATTCTCTATAAGGACCTTAAAACTTAGTTATAGGTTTTTTGCTATTACCGGTAGCCGAAATTTGTCTCTATTCTTATAAGATCGCCAAATTTGTATTTAATGTGTTTACAACGAGATTTATCAAAGCGATATTTTTGTGCTAACTGGCAAGAATTAATATGGGAGCTCATTTCCTTTCGAATAGTGTCAATATTACGGCGGTTACACTCTAAATTATCAATGTCTTCAAGAGCCGTTAGTATTTTATTATCGCTTGAAATCCTAAAATTAAAACCAAAGAGTGCTTCAGATGGTGTAGTGTACTTTAAAGTATCTTTCATACCCCATTATATATCTGGAAGGTGGGAGTCCCATTTGTTATCCACTCTACCGATACACTTTGCTGTCAAAGAGTCAATTATAATTTTGTTATAACGTTCTACCTGTCAGTTGGATTTTGGGGTAGACACAGCGTTAAGAATGTGCTTTATATCCCTTTTCATGTACAAATGCTTTAAAGGTATTACTGGTAAAATCAGTCTCACGGTCAAAAATAATAAGTCTTGGAGCACCAAATTTACTAATATACTCGCGAATAACTTTAATGGTTGTAATAGATTTATTTCTAACCGGTTTTAAGTATACATATAGAGTAAATGCATCAACCAGAACTAACATACGCGTAAAACCTGTACTACTTCTTACGAACTGTCCAACATGATCAATATGAATTGTGTCAAAGGTAATCTCTATTTTGTTTTTAATTTAGAAAACGAATGATTTAGAATATGTACACTCAAAGCAAGAGTGTTACGTATTTCTTTAAAAAGTTATGCATTTTCGGGAACCAGTAGAATGAATTAATCCGAGCTAAAATTTTATCCAGACCAAAGTGACCAATGTCATTATGATTTTTTTGCCATTATTCAATTTGAAATTGTTTTTAATATCAAGCACGTTTAGATTAGGACTATTTAAAATACCAATTATTCGCTGTATGTCGGTATCCAAGTTTTGTACTATAACAAGCCAGTCAATTTACTTAACATGAAAAATACCCTTAAACTTAAGATCTTCGTCAGGCAATGCTGGATTACGGCTAAGAGCCCACATTGGCCATTGATGTGCCAGGCATGTATTCAATAGAAAAATCGAACTCTTGCATTTGAGTCCACCAACGAGCAACACGTGGCAGCATATCCCGTTTTAAAAATGTGGCTCGGAAAGAGATACAGTCGGCAATAATTTTGAAACGAATTCCTACCAAATATAGGGGAAGTTTTGTGGAGAAGCTGTACGCGAAATTTTTGTAGAGAAACTACTACAGCTAGTGTTTCTAGTTCGTAAGAGGAATAATTTTGCTCTTCTGGAGTAGTTTCATTGCTGTAATAAGCGACAGGTCGTAGTCCATATTTATCGAATCTTTGCAGCAGAATACCTTTTTTTCACCAACGTCCCTTTCAAGGTTTTTTAAGCATTCTGATGCTCCTGTCCACATTCCTAGGTCACCTTCTTTAATAATTTTGTCAATGGTTTTGATATTACCGAAAAACCTTGTAAGACTCTTCGGAAAAAGCTAGCTAATCCTAAGAACTGCATGACATTGTGTTGATTATTTGGTACCCGAAAAATCTCTACCGTTTTAATTTTTCTTGCACCAGGACATATTCCCTCACTCGAAACTTCCGAATCCTAAATAATCAGCGGAAAGGCCAAAGAACACGCATTTAGAGAGTTTAAGCGCGCGTAAGCCCCGAATCATCTAGTAATTTAAGAACAGAATGTAGCTTTATGATCCCTTTATCGATGGTCTGAGAAGGAATAATGATGTCGTCAAGATATGCTAATGCTTCATGGGGTATTTCCTCTTTTTTTTATCGCCAATCTATACGGTCTGTAAACAACAGGCTTGTCGTCGTCCAAACGAATGGACATCTAGGCTACTTCCTAATTCGGAAAGTCCGAACGCGAAACACTTACAAAATTTGTTAAGAAGAATTACCAAACGATTGACTTCCGATTGGTTTAAACTATCACCAAGCTTTAAATCAGAAAGTTGTATAGACTTCGGTGCAGGGCAAGTGTTGAATGACGAAACTTGCATAACTCTATTTTCAGCTTCCTCCAGAGCGATTCTACCACGCGCAATGAGTAAATGTTCTACTAAATTAATCGGTTCTGAATCTAACGAGTTAATAATTTAAAATATCGACAACGGGGTTTAATCGGTTGTGGGCATTCATTTATAATATTATAGCATCGGGTCGTATTACCAGTGATGAGTGATCTAAAATTCTGAACCCTACCTAACCTTCGATCATCGTGGTGCTCAATGTTTCTAGAATTTCTCAAATAAGTCAAAAGTTTATCCAAATCTTCATACTGTACCGCTACCGCTCCTAACCCGACTGATCGATTAATTAACGCAATCTTATCGTAAAAGTAATCCTCTAAAGAGTCTCTAAACCTAGCACGTCTAGCTAACATATCACTAAGCATTTGACTATAGTTTTCCCCAGATGGAAATGCGTACAATAATTAAGATCGGCACTCCGATCAGGAAAAGAGTACAGATGGCAATCTTTCGTACCACTTTTGTGCTACGCCTTTTAACTTCAGGAGAGCGAAGTGTATTGTTTGCCGTTCGCTCCAACCATATACGGTTGCGCACACGTTAAACTTTATAACCACATAGTAAATGTTTGCTCCTTTCTAGCTGCATCATATTCCGGTATGGCATTATTAAGTGAACTTATCCTATCTGAATCTGAGGGCGTTAAAGATTTCAATGCGTGCATTAAAAGCTTAAGACTATTATCAGAATTACGACATTGCGGGCTCATGAACACTGAAGTTACCTTGCATTCCGGTCCTGATGCAGCTATTGCGAGGCGCCTCACATCGTCGAGGGCCGTCAGGAGAACGGCTGAAGTGACCACTCATTAGATCACGAGATGTGCTGCGCGGAGAACCAACTCTTGATGTCGGATGGATGAGTGATTACCACGCCTGTGGTGATCGCTGGGCTGACGGCTGTGATGACGGTGTCGCGACTAGCTGTAGGATGGCAGCCGCGAGTTGGATCGCGGCTTCGGCTTCGGTCGTGACTACCCCGGTCACATACCAAAGATTCAGGTGTTCTTGAACGTGTTCGGGACTGGCAGATCTTGACGGTTGCGAACACGCTTTCGCAATGAAGGTCGACCTTGTACGTGCTTTGGATCTTCGTTTCGTTGTAATATAGGAGAGTTTATCCCTCCCTTACTATTGTGTTCTTCCATCTCAGACTGAAACAGAAATAATAACTCACGAGAGATGGTGATCTGTTTTATTCGAGATGGATAAACTACTATGTACTTGGGCAATAACATCAAGTAGCTTACACATAACGCGTAATTTGAACGTCAGAAAAGAAAATATAATGTATTTTATGAATATATTAGATAGAAATAAGGTCAAAAAGAGAACAAAGTACACAAAAATAATGCATAAAATATAAATAAATTATAAAAATTATTTCAACATAACAGCATTTATTTATTTATATATGAAGACAGAACCCAGCACACTATTTTAGTCATATTTTGTGCATGTATGAGATTCAGCATAGATTAAGGTAATACCGAGAAGAAATTTATTAATATACATTAACGTATACGCATTAATATAAGCAAAAAAATTATTTATGTTGTGTACATTAAATATCTGTGCAATAATTAATGTGCAATGTGAAAACGAAACAGTTTGCCAAACATACTGACTTGAAACTTCTTCACTAGTATTTATAAGCATTAATGCATATTATACGTAAAAATACACGAACATAATACACGCATGTCTAGATTTTCCAAATCTGTGTTACAAATACCTAGTAGTTCTCAACAAAACTACACCAACGGAGTTTTAAAATTATCATCGTGGGTTTGATATAATATTTGCATAAAATACACCAACAACAAGGCCAACACTAACAATTAAATATTAATTCTATTCCAAACGTATTTATAAAGAGATCGGGTTAATAAGTTAATCAGTACATACTGCAATAACCCGAAGGTAACGGATGATAATATTTTAGCTTACCCTTCAGTTATTAATAGGAATACTAAAAACGCCGGTAAGCAAGATAGCCTGAGTTTCGGGTAGTATAATATTTTTTTCAAAGGAGAAAGGAAAGAAAAAAAATTTGTTAAATATTGACCGCAATTTTAAAGAACCTACTTTTACACACATGAAAGTTCATATCCCACTTCTGATTTGTTAAATAAAGTCACTCAATGCATCACTAATATCATATATTTTCTTATTTGTACAAAATATCACTAAATCTAAACAAGGTTATAGATATTCACAATAACAACAATGTACATTAGACACACAGAATAACAAAATAAGTATAACAATTTCTATCAATACTCACAATTTATCTTCCGTGTACGTATTCTCTACTCAACAGTTCTTGCAAAAAGACCCCCCACAAGCCGCCGACATCTGTATTTTATAGGCTTGTAATTTACCATTGTTAAACTACAGATGGCGCAGCTTGTTTGGTTTCCGTTACAAGTTTACAATAAAATAGGATATTATTAAGTGTGTTTTTACATTATAAAACATGATTTATATTTATTTTAATTATCTTAACAATGTTACATCACAGTTATAAATATGAGCGAAAATAAATAGCTCAACTAAATCTAAAATATAAATGTACCCGCTATTGTAAGAAACTACTTATTGTAAGAAAATAATTAATTACCCACAATACTAGTTATAACAATACATATTATTAAAATATGCTAACACTTGTTTGCCCCCTCTTTTATAAAAAAAAATCCCTTTACTTGTAGAATAATATCACACTTCTCTTCTGGTAACTAGTTTTATAAATCACGAACACTATTATTGTATTTTTTTAAATATATAACTAACATGAAAAAACAGAACTGCACAATCCACACTCTATTTCTCGTTTAAAACTTTAAAATTATCTTAGACGTTTTGAGCAAAACAACGGACATTTGCAAATTATTTAAAGGAGACGGTCCAAAATTGTATGAAGCGTAGGCCTAGTTTATGTACTAGTATGGAAATAAATTAAAATAAAATATTAAACCACTTTTAATCATTCAAATCCACGAATTTGCCTTAATTTCAGTGGTATTAATATTTTATTCTCACCAAAAACTGCAACACTAATGGCGAATTGAAGTCGTTTTGATTTGACGTTAGCTGTCATCTCTGATATCTCTTATATTACCTATAGCCTATCAGGTAGATTTATTATGTAAAATAGCTAAAATGTCTCGACACTAGTAGGAAAGTAAGGCAAAAATTTGTATTTTTTGATCAAAACACGAATAAAGTGTAATAAAGATCGCTTATGTGCTTTTTTGATCTTAAAACAACTAACGTTCTTGTTGATATTTGTAAAACAAATGTAAAAAGTATTACCTAATTCCAGACAAGAAGCTTGTTGAGATAAATCAACGCTGCCTACGTATAAAATTATTTCTTTGCATTCATTAGTGTGTACTTATGCACACTTCAGTGCCAGCGGCATCCAGGACTATTTTTGTTTTACATGGGGAAATGGAGCCTAAGTGTTTTGTTGGCTTTTACAAAAAAATTATGCCAAATAGCTAAAAGCCGAGATTATATGTGAATAGCGGGTAACTCCGTTTCTCTACCCTAAAAAATTCACCCTAGTAATAAAGAATATATTTAACTTATTTTACTTTAGAGTGGCTGTTTTAAGGTGGATAAACAGAATAATCCTGAATACTTATTTCTGTTCAGACATATGTATTTATCTGGGCTGCTGAAGTGCTAGAGTACAATCATAGATAATATAATTTATTTGTTATAATATTTTTTTTATAGGATAAGGGTGACAAACGAGCACACAGTCCACCTGATGGTAAGTGGTTGCTGCGGCCCATAGACATCTACATCTATCCTCTATTACAAATCAAAATGTAGATGCGTTGTCACCCGTGAGGACTTAAGATGGAATGCCTCATTTCCAGTAAAAAGGGCCTCCGGCCACCTGCACTCACCAAGCGAAACGCAGAGGTAAACCTCTACTTCACGCTGGTTTTCTGTGAGGTCGTGGTGCCACCCCGGTTCGAGCCGGCCCATCCGTGCGACAACAAAAATTATAATTATAATATGGTTCATTACAGTTGTTACAAAAGAATCCGCATCCTAAATACGTTTCCGGCGTACAAATATTTTCATATAACAGGTCCTCAGCGTGTCAGAGTATGCCTTGAGCCTTGACAGATATTTAAAGCCTGGATAATGTCATAACAAAGGTGAACAGTCCTATGAATTATAGAAAGTGAAACATTAGGTCAATCATGTTTTGGATATTTAAGGTAATATAAATAAAACGGCTTAATTTTTTATTTATTTATCCTACTTCAAAATCCTCTCTTACTAAAACGCCATCCAGAATTGAGGCCGGTACGGTTATGGAATTTTGATACCGAGCCCAGCCCAAATACCAGACAGCGGTCATTATGTGGGCCCAGCAACCCACTGTCTGTTGTCCAGAAGTGCAACTGCAATAATAACCTGCAATCATCTCATCCCAACATGTCCCTTGTCTCGCCAACAGTATATATGTATAATAAGCTCTGTCCGAGTGATGGTGAGATTTTATACGGCCGCTTATTAAAACAGAGTCTTGTTGGGGTGATATTAATTGGGTCACAACTTATCTG
The DNA here is from genome assembly GCA_033319125.1 of Parnassius glacialis. Classification (NCBI taxonomy): domain Eukaryota; kingdom Metazoa; phylum Arthropoda; class Insecta; order Lepidoptera; family Papilionidae; genus Parnassius; species Parnassius glacialis. Next base: position 35,559,448 of record JAVANC010000027.1, read on the forward strand.
CTACCCAGTCTTCGTTGACACCAAACATACAATATAGATACTAATAATATTGGCATTAGGGTGCTGGAGCTCATTTTCATGATTTGTGCCGACAGATAATTCTTGTAATACGTTTGCAAAACATTGTGAACATATTGGTGCAATTTCATCCATCTAGAACAAAACAATCTTACTTTAATAAACTGACTATATTGCAGAAGCGCATTTTAAACTGTGCAACATGTTTTAACAGGTGAACTGAAAGATAATTACATCATACTAAGATTTTGCAGCCCTTATGAACTTATGTAGAAATTAATAATTATTAACAGACTACAGATAGAAGCATGTCATTCAAATGCGTTTAATAGCTTATGAAAACATCTTCCTTTAGTACATACCTGCTTACTGATTCAAAATGTGATTCTACAGAACACAGATGTCCGATATCAACGAAATCAAAATCTCACGTAAATCATTACGTTCATAAAACAAAAGCAGAGTCAAAAAGTAGTAATCGCCAAATCGCCAAAGAAATCCACAATTAAACACATTCACGAGTTCAGAACTATTTCGGAATAAATAAAAATATCATTTGACAGAAATGACATTTGACAAATAACTGTGTCTTTTTTACTTTTTTATGACTGGAAGGGCACCATCTTGTAAAACCATTAAAAACTTGGGATTGCCTTTTTATTTTTTGCAAGTTATCTAGTTTGATTTATTCTCTCATTTTATTTTTAACAAAATCCCTGAATTTTCCTTTTTTTTACGGTATACTGTACATAGACTGGGCCAGAAATGGACCGTCTCCTTTAGTTTCCAGTACACTCAATGGCGGCGCTTCAAATCGGCACAAACGTTTTGTAGGGTACAGCCAGTCCAGTGTACTAGTATAATATAGAGATCAATATGTGTGTAAGTTACACTTACATGTACATTTCATCATCAACAGCCTTTGTATTAATGATGAAGATGACTTCTCTTGAGAGTGTTTGAAACGTCAGGTACGAAAGGGGTCTTAAGTCTTGAGAGCTATGCTGTATAGTAGAGGTATCTAGCAATTATGGGTTAGATCAAGAATGGGTTGGCTCGACGGGAGAAGGGCCAAGACCGCACAGAATAACAGAACTACAGTAATAACTGCTATCTTTTTTATTTTTTTAAAAACGTTACCCCCACATCAGGATTTTCTCCTGTATCGTGGAGGCAGTTTACAAACATAAATTGCACGAGGACAAACATCCAGACCCGGAACAATTATTTGTAGGCCATACAAATACTTGTTCCGGACGGGATTCGAACCCGCGGGCCCAGCGCATCAATTCATTGCTAAGCCACTGCGCCACGGAGCCGTCTATGTTTCATAAGGCAGTATTGCTATGTTTGTTAACGATAATCTCTGACTCTTTTACTGCTAGCGAGGTATTCTATCTTAGTCGTTAAAGATGACATCACATATTATTTTAGTTTTGATTCTTTATTGAGAATAGATGCAATCGTTTATACACTACAGCACACACTTATCATCGGGTGGATTGTGTGCACATTTTTATAGTAGTAAGCGGACTATCTTGTTACTATAAAACTGTTATTAAAAATATTTTCATTGATTTCATGCTGATTATAACAGAAGTTAATGGTTGTAGATAATTGCCAAATACCCTAGTGGATCTGTTGATCAAATGAAAGCAATCCTTAATTATATTTACTTAATGAAGTTGAAAAAACACTGGCGTTCAAGTACAAAAGTAATTGCAATAAAAAAATATTTACAGGTAAAATACACATACTTTTATAAATATACGGACAGGAATTTTCAATTTTAAAATTTGTATTATTGATTACAGTCCAAAGAAAATGAAACAATTACAGATGGACAAAATGTAACATTCTTAGCGGATTATGATGAGACTGAACTAAAAAATTGGCGTAGGGTTGTACACAATAATAATATTTATTCTATAGCTGAAAGACCCACCCTTGCATCATCATCGCAGGATGTGGACAAGTTACCAGATGATTGGGTGGATCATAAGTCTTCAGTGCAGGAAGCCGACATAAAAAATCAAAAGAGTGAGACTGATTTTAAAACAACATTTCCCAGCAGACCAAATCGACGTAAAGTTTACACAATAACGAGAACAATACCTACTTATATTGTATCAAAAACAGCTTCCGATTTTAACAAAACGAAGAAAGATAATCTAATAGGTGTGACTTCATATAAGTGAAAAGAATAATATAACAAAGTGCTATTATAAAAGTACTAGTGATTACAAGATTTCTTCCTTTGATATTTTGTAATTAAAAATAATGATAAAAAAATGCATGTCCTATAAAACGTACCACGTAAATACTTTATATTTATATACGTATGTTTTAAAATATAACTATAGTACAAATCGGAGTGGATTGGAAAAACGTATTTTGCATTATCAGGAAGTAAATTGCTAAAATTTTAAATTGTAAACCACGAATATAAGTGTTTTTCTGCATTGTATAGCTTACTCTGTAAATTGTGAGACAAATAAGTACTTTTTTAATTTTATTTTGTTGAGTATGTACACATGTAAATAATAATAAATTTATTATTGAAATTGTAAAAATATAACGGCTTGCGATTTTAAACGATAATTAGTTAATGACATTTCTGCACAAAATTGATAATTGCTTGCATTAAATTATTATCTTAAAATGATATGTTTGTAAAACAAACTTATTTAACAAAAAACATTTTAAGAAGTACTATTTGTGTATATCTGTACTTGCAGCTCAGTAATTAAAGAGAGTTTTGGGATCCCTCGCCAAAAATATATGTTAATTAAAATTTGTAAAGTAGGTAATTACGGAACTGTTTTAACGTGTGTTTTCTCGTTAAATGTGTTTGTTGTTTTTGGGTAAATATTATGATCTAGAACTTGATTTGGAAGTGGGTTGGTAATTTGTTTTTTATAGTAAGTTTTTATGCCAGGACAGAGAAGGTATTTTACAGCCCGTTCACTTGACTGGTACAAGGTACAGAAGATACCTACCTTGTACCAGTGAAGTGATGTGAAGAGCTTTTAAAAAACAAGTGACAAATGAAATTTACGATCAACGTGATGGTAAGTGGCTACTGTAGTCCGTGGTTACCTGCAGCCAATTTCAAAAAAGGTGGCTACAGATGTGTTGCTACCTCTGAGTACTTACACACAGATTTGTCGTTACCACTACACAAAAATAAACATAAGTGACAAAAGTGAAGTAAAGTATTATTTATGTACTGTTTTAATTTAATTAAAAACATATTTTTATTTCTAACTTTATTTCTAAGGCCAAAACTATACGCACAAAAAGGCACTATTCTGCCCAAGCCGACTCGTACCTAATGTAGCATATTAAGATCTCAGGCAGGGAAGCAGTTTAAAAGACGCGTGGGCAAAATACACAAACTAAAAGTTACTAAACAAAAAGTTGTACGCAATACGTGTGTTGGTCGGCTCGGCCTTTTCTTATAGTTATAAGTAAAAAACTAATGTAACAGCTTACACATGCCCCATCTCTGAGCACAGACTCAGTCTTATTTCTAAAAGCGTTTAAGCCACTGAAGCGTCTGCTTTACTTCTGTGTCGCTAAACTGGAATGCGAACGATTCACAGCTTAGCAGTTAGGCACGCAGACTTTTTCGCCAATGTCTATTAAATAGTAGGGCCGCGACCTGATTTACCCACAGATTAACTAGTCTGAAGCCTAGGGTGCAAGTTTCGAGGCGGCGCTGAGCTAGCCTTTGCAGGTACCACTTATATACAGATATTCGGTATCTTATATACAAGTTTCGGTATAATATTCTCAATAAATAATAGAATAAATGCCGCAAGTATTTCACTTGTTGCTCTTTCTTTATTTTTTGGTACAAAACAAATAAACAGATTGTAAGAATAAGACTTTTAATTATTTAGTACCTTTCGTATTTCGTTGACTGGCTGGAAGGTGTTTTGCCAAAGCTCTCCTAGGTAACGTATATCAGTTATCTGTTCTATCACTGCACAAGAAAAACGACTCGTTAACCAATGCTGTGAAGGAGAAAGTAGATCTTTAATGTTTTCTTTTTGCCTTTAAACACGAATTACGTAGACGGGCGTGCACACCGCCGAAAATCCTGGCATGTGATAACTCCATGCTGGAGGTGCGTTTTACACAGGACACAGTATGCAAAGCACTTCTCTTCCTGGACGTCAACAAGTCAAGTGGGATCCACACACCCTTCCTAGCCAAATCTTCATATTGTGTTGACACGTCTTTTCCGGTACTTCTCTTTCACTCTAGGCGTAATCTAGAACTTATGGAAGGGAGCTTTATTATACCCGATCTCTAAAAATGTGACCGCGCAGACCCGTCCAACTACAGGCTCATCGACTCCTTGTTCTCCAAAATAACGAAATCCATTAGAAACTGCTAGCTCATAAGGTACCTTGAGCCTCGGCTGATTAGTGACCGCATTGGTGGTTACTAATCAGCTGGTTCTAGTACAAATCTTCTAGTTTACCTGACACGTAGATGAGTGGAAGCAGTAGAGCCCAAGAGGGAGGCCTTTGTCGTTACTTTGGACATAGCGAAGGCCTTCGATGGGCTTTGGCACAAAGCGCTTCTTTAGAAGCGTCCTTTCTTTAGGCTTCCCGAGAAATCGGGCAATTGGATTTGGATCATCCGTTTTCTTGCAGATCGAAGCATCAAGGTCGTAGTAGACGGTGCATACTTCGACTACAAGATTATTAATGCTAGTAATTCTCAAAGCTGCATGCTATCGCCTACGCTTTTTCTTCTGTAAATCATTTATATGTTGTTGCTACTGGTTGTAATAATGGTAATGCTTTTTACTTTTTTTAAACTTGTGTCTGAAGTCGAGTCTTTAATAAACAAAATCGCGGATTGGCACGACTCTAGTCCAGTATAAAGTTCAGAAGACACAGGTTTGCGCGCTGACCGCCAAAAAACCCTTTGTCGTATCTCCTCAATTTGAGAGCACTCCCTATACTGCTTCAGCCAGCATCAAAATTCTTGGCATAGACAGGTCGAATGACGTACACTTACGCGGTCTCTTGGAAGGGAAGGCTAAATTCGCCTGTAAAAATCTCGGCGTGCTTAGCAGAGCAGGGCAGTATTTCATCGTTTGCAACTTTACAAAGCGCAAATTCGCCCACATATTAAAAATATAAATGTCCTCAGCCCTGGACCGGAGCATCCAGTGCCCGCTCCTTCCACTCGACCTCATCCACCATAGAGTGGCTCGAATCATCAATAACTGAGTTTTTTCTGATCCACTAGATTCACTGGCACTGCGAAGTGATGTTGCATTCCATTGCATTTTCTATCGTATTTTCCACGAGGAGTATTTAGATAAATTGTTCGGATAAATTCCACCTGCCAAATTCTAGCAACGCTCATCGGAACAAAACTTTACAGTACCATCCGCACCATCTGGATGCTTGGTGGTCCACCATGAATCCAGATGAATCATCTACCGCCGACGATTTTTCCAGATTAAAACGACTTATAGACCTTCAAGAAATGATCTTATTTCCTTTAGAAAGTCCGGCAACCAATTTCCCTCGTGTTGCAGTTGTTCACGGGCGATGGTCGACACTTACTATCAGGAAAATTTGATTTAATGTGGGCGAAACCGTGGGAAGGAAACGAAACTGTGGAAAGGATAGGAAGTAAAATATAAACATTCTGTAAATACATTCGAAGGGGCGCATATTGATAGTTAGCCTAGGGCTGTGGGAACTCTAAATCAGGCATTGCGTAGGGCAAAGAAAAACAATTTATAACCTAAAAGAGGAAAAAATTCAAATTTGAAGCATTTCAACAAGAGTATGAACTCATTATTTTTCTTTGTATTATGTTTGGGAAATTTCTTGAACCTCGAGGCGATCCATTAATACTTACTAAGTTCTGTACGTGGCATTATTGAAACCCGTAGGCTTATAACAATATCATATATGCTTTTGGGTTTTCTAAGACACACAAGAACACCCTAAAGTCGGTTATTAAGTTTGTTTGATTTGGAAAATTTATAACGTGACGTGAAACTAAATGATCAAAAAGCTTACTAAATGCCGCCAAATAATAGTATTACTTGCACTGTTATTCTCTGGTCTGAAAAGGTATAGAGACCAAGTGTAGTTAGAGACTGTGAGGCTTTCTATCTTAGTCCTTAGAGGTGACAATGTATATGTAGTCTTCTTTGTTTAAAGTAAGTTGCAGGTGTACATGACTGCACTAGACACTTACCATCGGGTTTTTTTTTTCATAGGATAGGGGGGGAATGTGTATGCGGTTTACCTGATGGCAAGTGACTACCGCCGCCCATGAACAACCGCAACACCAGGGGAATTGCGAATGCGTTGCCGGCCTTTTAACTGTAACTGGACTGGAATGTAAGTTCGTTTGTCACATCAATTTTATAAAAAGAAACCACATGTTGATTTATTTTTACTAGATAGGTACTTCAAAATAATTTCCAGAAAATAAAAATTTTGATTTAAGTCAAACTTCACACTTTTTTAAATTACGTCTCATAGTTTTAAAATTTTTGAAGATTCGCCATGTGGTGGCAACAAAAAAGTAATATCACCTCATATATCGACATTTTTATATAGGATAATGGTGACAAACGAGTGTGCTCGTTTCTTTGATGGTAAGTAGTTGTTGTGGCCTATGGACTACTACATCTATCTTCGTCTACGAATCAAAATGCCGATGCGTTGCCACCTATGAGGACTAAGATAAAATGCCTCGCTTCCAGTAAAAAGGGTTTCCGGTTCTCTACACTCACCATACGAAATACAGCAGTATTAAGCTGCTATTGTACGCTGCTATTTTGTGAGAGCATGGTCCTTTCCAGGTCAAGCCGACCCATTCGTGCTTCAACTATATTACTAATATAGCTGAAGCATGGCTAGATCGCGTATAATTTGTTGTGAAATTTATGTATGTAAACTGCCCCCACGATACAGGAGAAAATCCTAGCCAGGAGGGGATTAAAGAAAATTTGCACACCTGCAAGACTTGCTGCTGATATGATGCTGCTGAACAGATTTATGTCCGACTGAAAAATTCGAACGAGCGACTACGCTCGTTCGAATTTTTCGCTCGTTCGAATTTTTCAGTCGGACATAAATCTGTTGTTGAGTTTTTTGTTGAGCAGCACGGAGTCAGAAAATAGGAAGTGATTCACTTCCAGACTTAAGAAGGCACGTAAAGCCGTTGGTCCTGCACCTGTTTTCTCTACGGTCGTGTCGAATTGCCGTCATGTCATTGTTAACCAGAACTACCTTCAGCCTTTAAATATTATTGGAATTTTTTGTGTTATCTACGCTAAACGGTCTTACAGTACCTATTGTGAAATCTCGCAGTGGTATGCTTGGGTTTGGGTTTATTTTTATTTAACAACTAGCTGTTCCCTGCTCCTTCATTCTTTTGCAATTTACTACGATTGGATTTCATGGGTTTTAATTTTTTTGCGGGGAACCCTAATCATTTTTCTAAAGTAAAAATTAAGTTACTCCTTATAACATCAGCTATCTGCAAGTGAAAGTGACGTCAAAATCGGTGCATCCATTTCGGAGACTTTATTTTTTTTATTTGTATAGGTAGAAAACCTCCACCCTCTGGAATAAAGTCTAGCCAGCAATTTTAACCACTTAAAACTGCGTTTTAGTGTTTAATTAAGTCCCTGAAACTTTTCCTTTGAGCGGTTTGAGTTAATGTAAAACATTGTTTTGTAAAACATTTATTTCGTATTTCCCCGTTTGTTTTGCTTCTCGTTAACTGGCTAATACCCCAGCGTACCAAAAGCCGTGTGTAGTGCCAGCATAAGATAATCTACTACCCATTGTCCTCCCACGCCACCTACGATACCCGCCCACGGAAAATGTAGGAGGCAAGGAAACTGAAACAAATATAAACAGCAACATCTTTATGGTAAAAAAAAATACAGTGGAGACCAAACGCTTGCCAAGCGTGGCAACTATGGCAAAACATCCTTCCTATGCAACAATCTATTGGGAAGGTACGAGTACATATTCTGTAGTGAACTTGTGCAAACCGTATCGTAAGGAACGTTACGAAATTATTTTATTAAGTTTCGTATCACGTTCAGGCTTGTAATGTAAGAAGTAATTGATTTCGTAACTGTGTTGAAATTTCAATTCTATTACTCGCTCATCGTGAAAAAGTCCGTAACAGGGTTTTCTCCGTCAAATTTACTCTCTAATAAAAGTCGAATCAATCGGAGTTAGTTAAAAAGAAAACTACGGTTGATAGAGTTCAAATCTTTTTTGGAGTTGAAGCAGAAGCTTAACTGCAGACGATTTCTTGCTCTTATTTTATCTTTACTAGCTGTTCTCATCGATTTCGCCCGCGTGGTGTTTTTCGCATGGAACTCTAAAATAAAAGAAGCCTAAGTTACTCCTTATAACATCGGTTCACAGGTTTTTGCGTGATGCCTATTCACGCTAAAATAGCTCGCAGATGACAGATTTTTTTCAGACTTACTTAACATTTATCGTTATATTTTGGCCAATTTACACAACATTTTTTTATGAGTTATAGCTTATGTGTTATTCTAATGTATGAGCAATATCATTGTAAAGTTTCATTAAACTTTATCTTTTCTGATAAAATATAACATAGATTCCTCGTGCCATTACTCACTCTGTTCTCCATCTGTTCGCAAATTACAATATACAGACAAACGACCGACAGACAGACAAATTTTTAAAAATGATTGCTTATATCTTAATAGCTCCTAAGCTTAACAGAAGCTAGTTATTTTAATATTGCAGACAAAAAATTAATTTTTATTTATGCAGGGTTATTTTGCAATAACTATGTAACTTTTTAACAGTGGTAGAGCCACGCAGCGGCTTTTGCTGTCTTACGGATGGGCCGGCTCGAACCGAGGTGGTACCACGACCTCAAAGAAAACCAGCGTGAAGTAGAGGTTTACCTCGGCGTTCCGCTTGGTGAGTGCAGGTGGCCGGAGGCCCTTTTTACTGGAAATGAGGCATTCCATCTTAGTCCTCAAGGGTGACAATGCATCTGCATTTTGATTTGTAATAAAGGATGGATGTAGATGTCTATGGGCCGCAGCAGCCACTTACGATAAGGTGGACTGTGTACTCGTTTATCACCCTCATCCTATAAAAAAAAACTGGTCAAATTTGCAGAGAAAGTTCAGAATAATTAATAAAGGCACTATAGTGAAGAAATATTAATTAAAAATTCTGACTGTCCTTATTACGTTTTAAATTGAAAATGCTGGGTAATGCATTATATTAACTGGTTTTACTGCGCATGCACAAATTCATAAAGGTCTATCGGTAGGCAAAAACGTTGTTGCCCATAAATCAAATTAAATTTGGGATATTTTCAAATAAAAGTAGAAGCTTTATTTACTCGTATTTCTAAAACCTGCAATTACGGCATTATTTATATATTTCAACTTAAGTTACTTATGCGTGGTAGAGCCATGCTGCAGCTATATTAGTAGTATAGTTGTAGTACGAATGGGTCAGCTCGACCGGGGAGGGAGCACGCTTTCACAGAATTCCAGCGTTAAATAGCAGATTAAAACTGCTGCGTTTCGTATGGTGAGTTTAGAGAACCGGAGACCCCTTTTTACTGGAAAAGAGGCATTCCATGTAAGTCCTCACGGGTGATATCGCATCTGTATTTGATTCGCAAACGAGGATAGATGTAGATGTCTATGGGCCATAGCAACCACTTACCATCAGGTGGACTGTGTGCTCGTTTGTCACCCTATCCTTAAAAAAAGTTTAAAATTTTGCTACTCTTTGAATAATAACCCTGTATGTATAAATTTAACATAAATTAAGCCGAACACAGCCATTCGGTACGATATCATGAGAGCAAAGTAGCGCTGTGGAAGTGCTGAGAAGACAGAATACGCTGTATAATGGCGGCGCAAGAATATCCACTGCACATCATCCTGTTGTTTTTTTGTTGTTAAGGCGTTGTGTACTCGTCATGCCTAGAATGGAAGAGTGACTATTCTGGACAAGGAAAAGTTTAAATAGCTTGTAGAGGGTCAAGAAAGTGGACGCGGGAAAGAGCCCAGTGCAAGTACCGCGTGCTTCTCTCGAGATTCGCCCGTATAACCGCAAGGTTGTTGGGGCCATGGGAGGTGGAGGGTTACCCATCATCCCGTGGCAAAAGTTGAAGCAAACAGCAGTATCTTCCTGATAAATGTATATAAAATTAAAAAAAGAGCGCGGTTGCCAACCTCCTAGCTGGGAGATTGGCAATGGTACCAAACGCCTCGCAACTTTGTCCCCGTGATGTCTTAGTATTTTTCGTCTAGCATATACGACATATTGACCATGTAGTTGCGATGTATGAATATCTACTTGCCTATACCGTCGCGAGGTTGTCGTAAGAGATAGCAGCAGTATCTTCCTGACAACAACTCAAAATAATAATAACCGGCTAAGTGTGAGTCGGACTCGCTCATGAAGGGTTCCGTACCATCGTAAAACACGTTTCTAGTAGGGGAGTATGCTATAATTTTTATTTTATTATTTGTTGTTAAAGCGTCAATACAAATACACATTCTGTGTACCTATTCACTGTCTACCTATAACGGATCATGAGATACAGCCCGCTGACAGTCGGACAGGCTTAGTAATAGGTTCCTGTTGGTAACCTTTTGGATGGCTCTCCAGCACCTTAAAAACGGCAAGGCCCCAGGCAAGGATGGAATTACAGCGGAGTTTCTGAAAGCGGGTGGAAAACCGGTACTTGAAGTCCTTCAGAAGCTCTTTAACTCTGTCCTCCATGGTAGTATTACACCGGAGGCGTGGAGCAGAAGTGCAGTGGTATTGTTCTTCAAGAAAGGTGACAACATTCTCTTGAAGAACTACAGACCGATTTCCCTTCTGATCCATGTCTACGTGCTGTTTTCGAGAGTCATTACGAATCGTATCGCGTGCAGACTAGATGACTTCCAGCCAACAAGCCGGTTTTCGAAAAGGCTTTAGCACCATAGACCACATATACATACATACATACCCTTCGGCAAATTGTACAGAAATCCGAGGAGTACAATTTGCCGATATGTCTGGCGTATGTGGACTATGGGAAAGCCTTAGATTCAGTCGAAATTTGGGCAGTGCTGCAGTCCCTTCAGCGGTGCCATGTTGACTGTCGGTATATTGAAGTGCTGAAGTGCTTGTATAGTAGAGCTACGATGGCTATCCGATTACAGAACCAGAGTACGAAACCTATCCAATTGCAGAGAGGTGTAAGACAGGGTGACGTTATATCCCCAAAACTCTTCACCGCTACTTTGGAAGAAGTTTTCAAGCTTCTGGACTAAAAATATTACGGTAATAACATCAATGGCGAGTACATCACTCACCTTTAATTTGCCGACGATATAGTCCTTATGGCAGAATTACTGGAGGACCTAAGCACTATACTCAATAATTTCGATAGTGCTTCCCAACGGATAGGTCTTAAGATGAACATGGACAAAACAAAAATCATGTTTAATGCCCATGTCACACCTATGCCGGTAGTTGTTGGGAGCACTAAGCTCGAAGTTGTTGACGAGTATGTTTACCTGGGACAAACAGTCCGACTAGGTAAGTCCAACTTCGACCGAGAGGTCATTTGACGGATTCAACTCGGTTGGGCAGCGTTCGGGAAATTACGGCACATCTTCTCGTCAGGTATACCTCAAAACTTGAAAACGAGACTATACAACCAGTGCGTGTTACCAGTGATGACCTATGGAACTGATACCTGGTCCTTCACTGCTGGCCGGATAAGGAAGCTCAAGTTTGCTCAGCGAGCTATGGAGAGGGCTATGCTCGGAGTTTCTCTGCGTGATAAACTTAGAAATGAGGATATCCGCAGTAGAACCAGAGTGACCAACATAGCCCATCGGATTAGTAAGCTGAAGTGGCAATGGGACGACAATATAGCTCGAAGAACCTATAACAGATGGGTAAAAAAGTTTCTCGAGTGGCGGCCTCGTACCGGCGGATGAAGTTGTAACGACCCCCCCCCCCCCTTTCTCATCTCTTCACTCTTTCTATATATATTTATACCTTTATTTCCTTTGAATCTATTTCTATAAGTTATACAAGTATATCTAACTTACGTGACCAGTATATTAATCATACATTGATCTTTCTAAAGGTTCAAATATAGGCCGTATAATAAATTTATGGCGTGATCGTCTTAGTTAGGACCCTTATTTACGTTGTGTTTGTATAGTAACTTAGTTCTTTTAGGTGTATCTTGGAAGAATGAATATTTGCGAGAGCAATCGAAAGCTGTTGGTAGTGTCTTATAAGCTAAAGAACCCCGTTCACGAAGACAGAGCTCAAATAAAAGTTAAGAACAATAAATTGTCCTTATTCCACTTGTATCAGGTTCACAACAGTCAATTCCTTATTAATTAATCCCTTCCCGCTTGGAAAAGGCTCACAATATTTATATCAAATACCAGATACAAGGGCTTCGCTCTTCCACATTTAAAAAAATGTGGAGGAGGTACACGGCTCCGCACACGCCGCGCACGGTGAGCGCCAACCATTTTAATGCGCTCCCCCCGAAGGGTACGCAAATTTGGGAACTGGACCGTAGTCCACAGCAAAATAACTGGTGAACCAGTAAAAGAGGACTTGGCCCCTTGATAGTGCGTAAGCACAAACATCGACCGAAGTCGCGCATGTCAATGCGTGTAAACGCCATACAGAATACGATCAAATCCAGCCACAGTGAATGTACGTCACACGGGTTAGGCAACAATAGGCACACTAGCCATAAAAAGCCGTCCGTGAGCGCCACCACCTGCCAGACCGCCGTTCCTGCAGACGTGATGTAAGTGTAAGGCATCACCACCAATTGCATGGTCAGCACGGCCAATTAGCCGCAGAGCGTGTCATGAGTCTACCGCTCACCTCAAGGGAATGGGGTCCCACGTTGCGCGGCTTTCGGCCGCAGCCTTGAGAGCCTCCTCAGATTCTCCCTCCAGCTACCACCCGCATGAGGTCGACACATATGCTCCACCAACCAATACAATGGCAGATATAGCCAATAGGCAGTTATAAGATATTAGTAATAATTCGCCATCAGAAAGGGTTTGTGTCACTGACGTTGAGTATATGCATTTTTCGATCATGTTTGTCTCACCCACCAACAAGTTGCCTTCAATCTTTCAAAGGTGGGAACTTTATAGAGATATATTAATATGTTGTTATATAAAACATCATGGAGGGCAGACAGTCGGCAGCCCCGCTATGAAGGGACCCGACTTGGACAAAGCTACTTAGGTTGTGAGTCAAACCACGACGCAAGGAGCGCCATTGAGAATAGCGACCCGCCAAACAACCATCGCAGAGATGCAATGCTGTAGAACGCAACAAGCATCAATACGACTATCGTCGGGTTTACACCATCCCAAGGTCCCCCATACAGTCCCAGTAGACATCACCACCCGCATACCTCCATCGACCAGAACCACAAGATGCGTCGAATCAGGTGTAGCACACCCGCAGATCCATCACAAGATGCAATACTGCAAGTAGCAATAAGCATCAATGCAACTATCATACGGATGGCGCCCCCTCACAACACACCCACATGATCCCTATCGACTTTGGTAACAAAATTGATAATGTTGTTAACTAAAAATACCACCAACGTATCATAGTAGCACGGTACTAAGACGTCAGTAGCCAAAACTCCACGTATCATAGCGCTATTGCATTAAGACATGGAGTTGAGTATGCTTGCTGCACTTAAAAGTACTACCAAACACACTCACCCTAACCCGAAAGATAGCCGACGTATCATAACGCTATGCGCTAAGACGCCGCCCACAAACGGTAGGGTTGTGCGATGTCCACGGGCAAGTCGTATTGCTACAACAAACCCGCTTACCACCGGCACTAAGATGATATGTTAAGGACACATCGGTTAGCGAGTCCAAGTTTACCTTGGTCTCGGATGCTGTGAAACAATCTACACGCCACTATAATAATCCTTTTCAAGTCCCAATTCTTTCAATATAATGCTTTTACATATTTGAGACCTTCAACATATTTGCTTTATTTCATAGACCATACTATTGTATGTCTTATTCATATGGGACTTCAAGTCATAACTCTGCTATCATAATGCTTATGCATCATAAAGACCTTCTATATTAATGCTTTGGTTCGTTAGACCTTACTATCATAAGTCCCTAATATAGGACTAGTCATTGTGCAACCTTAGTACTAGCAGTCGATCAGCCGACCACCCCATATATATGTATAACCTTGGGTATGTGTCTCCGGCAACGCCCCTTATTATGGAGACCATTACAAGAACACTTTCATCAACTTAGAAATTTTCCGACTAATACAAGAACACCTTCTTCAACTTAGAAATTTTTTTATCCATTTTGCCTATTATATTACAAATGTTATTTATCTTTATTATTGTAATATAATCGACTTGTATTTATATAATTTAATATATTTTGAATATCTTAAACAAGATTTTAATAAATTTAGAGATTTTTTAGAGACAATTTATGCGTTAACTATACTATAATATTCAATATTCCCAATGAACATATTTGAACTTTATACTTAATTTTAAACATTTTAATTGTTTAAAATATTATTTCTAAGACATTTTTAAATGCCTTTACATTGAATTTAATTATTATTTATTAATAATAATTATGAGGCGTCACAAAGTGTAGGGCGTCCCCTCACTAGATGGAGTGACGAGCTGGTAAGATATGCAGGAAGTCGATGGATGGAGGTGGCTCGGGACCGTGCTTTGTGGTATTCCTTGGGGGAGGTCTATGTTCAGCTGTGGGCTTGTGAAGGGCTGTAATGATGATGATGATGACCCGTTGGATACGGAACCATAAAAACTACGGTTTTCAACCCCTTTGCCAAGCGATGCAAATACCATCCCTACGATACAATTTACGGGGGATACCTATGTTCAGCAGTGGACTTTGATAAGCTGTAATGGTACTTAATCGGAAACTATGAGATTTTTTTGGCAAAGCGGCACCTAAAAAACGAAACGGGACGATAAGGCCCTGCGGCTGTATACATTATACATAATTCATTTAATTTATTATGTAAAAAAAACAACGTAATTGGTCTCAGCACTGTGGGCCTTTACCTATGACTGAGTGGAAACCATGGTAAAATATATAAGCCCTATAAATCAATCTATGATCGAGACCTATTATTTGAATATGTGGTAGGCTGTAATCATTTCATTTATTCATTAGAGTGAATGAAACAAGCTTCAAAGTATACGGAGTTGGGTTTTCTAACAGTAATTTTAAAAAAAACCGACTGCTCAAAAAAGTTTACTGAAAACAGAAAAGTTATATACCCAGTCACTTCTACAACTAAAACTGATTTAACCACATTCCATATGTTAAAATCTATTAGGCCGTTTAGGCTGCAAAGCATGCCAAAGAAATAGATAACATATATACACATACTCTAGAAAACATTACCTTCTTTCTAGGGTAGTTGGCTAATACAAAAAGAAAACACTTCCTTACAAGCCCTGAAAAGATATAGATAGAAAAATTGATTGCGCTTGGGCTCTGTTGACTTCGGACGTGTCGGTCTAGTCTACTACCGTCACTCCACTCTCTTAACTCATGCGCACTATTTATTTAAATACATAACGCTTCGCTGTACTGCTTCGTGCTGTGTCTTTGGTGACTGTTTTGAAGCGCTCTGCGTGGTGCGCGGAGCACGCTGTCCCGGGTGACATCGGTCTCACAGTTAAGTGTAGTGAACGCTTGTTATGGTGCAAAGTGTGTTTGTGTGTAAATCTCTGGCTTCCTGGTACTGGTATCGGCAACCGAAAGTATAGTGAAACACACTCGCCACCTTACAGGCAGACATCGCTTTTAATTTTTGTGTTTCTCGTTGCTTTAGACAACAACTAGGTACACACTCTAGCGTACCTACGCACTAGGTGTATAGATGGTGGTTTCTAGACACACATCACACAAGGAACTTCGTACACGTCTGTGCTTTGTAGTGTTATGCTACTTAAATTTCTTTGTACACTAATTCTCCATTCTGTTTTGATATTCTGCATTCATGTTTTGCATCACTTTATACTATTTTTTTTCAAATTAATTTCTAATTTCTACTAACTTTTATTCAAATTCGTCTCTGGTATGATGTTCTTCCTACATAAATACTCTTTGGCTGTAGGTCATTTACAATAAATTTCGTTTTAATTTAAATAATTTCTCGTTCTCTCTGAAAAGGTATAAAAGCCGAGCCATTGGAGAATACAGGATAGTCTCGCTTCAGTTCTCAAACGAGAAACATCTACTAAAGGCCTTATCCCGGGGCCGCTTTGCCCCGGGATCCTGCAAACCTCCATCTACACGTGAAGTCGTCGGCAGTCTGCTTCAAGCGCGGGGCCACACTACCTTCGGGCGCACTACGACTGCTTGCTCCAGGCGCCGAGTGCACCTACTGCCCGCGCTACCTTCGGGCACGCTACGACTACTTGCTCCAGGCGCCGAGTGCATCTACTGCCCGCGCTACCTCTGGGCGCGGCGACTACTTCTCCAAGTACTGAGCGCACCTACCCCAGGCGCTACGTGCGCCGGCTCCGGACGCTGCGTGTGCCCAGTCCAGGCGCTGCGTGCCGTCGCCGCTGAGAAACCTCAAGCTCTGCGTGTGCCCATTTCTACAAAAGCAGCGAGGCTCCAGGCTCCCCTATAAAACTATATTGTCCTATTCTCCTACCTTTATTTTTTTTAAAACCTAATTGTAATCTCATTTCATCCATCATCTTCATATTTAATTTTTTTATAAAATTGTAAATACTTTTCTGAAACTTTAAATATATTATTTTCTTGGTCTACTTTTGTTGTTTTGCTGTTCTTAGGTTAGGTTTTTTCTCTTTTAATTGTCGCTTTACGACAGCTTGTGTTAGCATAGTAAAGAAGATGGCGTCGTTTACAACCGACGAACTAGCCGACTTTTCAGCCGAATCTGCCCCAACATCTGGGCAGTGTTTATTGCACAGCGCAATACCCGTCCCGCGCCCTAGCTGCGCTCGAGTCCACATCTCTAGCCGGCTCGTCCATCCAGCGTGTTTCGCCCCCTATCCACCGTTCGAACGTGCGAATCGACGACTCTCTGTCGCCGAGCAACGGACCTACAACTCCTGTGTGTACCTCCAATTTACGACGCCACGTCCCCCGCGCCCTTCGCGATGTCTACCCGCGGTCCCTCTCCGGTCTTCTTCAAAGAGAGTTTTGGGATCCCTCGCCAAAAATATATGTTAATTAAAAATTCTAAAGTAGGTAATTACGGAACTGTTTTAACGTGTGTTTTCTCGTTAAATGTGTTTGTTGTTTTTGGGTATATATGATCTAGAACTTGATTCGGAAGTGGGTTGGTAATTTGTTTTTTATAGTAAGTTTTTATGCCAGGACAGAGAAGGTATTTTACAGCCGGTTCACTTCACTGGTACAAGGTACAGAAGATACCTACCTTGTACCAGTGAAGTGATGTGAAGTAGATTAACCTTTAAAAATAAGTGACAAATTAAATTAACGTTCCACGTGATGGTAAGTGGCTACTGTAGTCCGTGGCTACCTGCATCCAATTTCAAACAAAGGTGGCTACAGATGTGTTGCTACCTCTGAGTACTTACACACAGATTTGTCGTTACCACTACACAAAAATAAACATAAGTGACAAAAGTGAAGTAAAGTATTATTTATGTACTGTTTTGATTTAATTAAAAACTTATATTTCTATTTCTAAATTTATTTCTAAGGCCGAAACTATACGCACTAACACAAAGGCACTATTCCGCCCAAGCCGACTCGTACCTAATGTAGTATAATAAGATCACAGGCAGGGAAACAGTTTAAGAGACGCGTGGGCAAAATACACAAGTAAACAAAAAGTTGTACGCAATACGTGTGTTGGTCGGCTCCACCTTTTCTTATAGTTATAAGTAAAAAAACTGATGTAACAGCATACATAAGCCCCATCTCTGAGCACGGACTCACTCTTATTTCGAAAAGGGTTTAAGGCACAAGCGTCTGCTTTACTTTTCACTGCTTATTCACTGATGATGATTCACTGCTTAGCAGTTAGGCACGCAGACTTTTTCGCCAATGTCTATTAAATAGTAGGGCCGCGACCTGATTTACCCACAGATTAACTAGGCTGGAGCCTAGGGCGCAAGGTTCGAGGCGGCGCTGAGCTACCCTTTACAAGTACCACTTATATACAGAGATTCGGTATCTTATATAATTGAGTCTTATATACAAGATTCGGTATAATATTCTCAATAAATAATAGAGTAAATGTCGCAAGTATTTCACTTGTTGCTCTTTCTTTATTTTTTGATACACACCAAATAAATAGATTGTAAAAATAAGACTTTTAATTATTTAGTACCTTTCGTCTTTCGTTGACAGCCTGGAAGGTGTTTTGCCAAGGCTCTCCTAGGTAACGTATATCAGTTATCTGTTCTATCACTGCACAAGAAAAACGACTCGTTAACCAATGCTGTCAAGGAGAAAGTAGATCTTTAATGTTTTCTTTTTGCCTTCAAACACGAATTACGATGACGGGCCTGCACACCGCCGAAAATCATGGCATGTGATAGCTCCATGCTGGAGGTGCGTTTTACACAGGACACAGTATGCAAAGCACTTCTCTTCCTGGACGTCAACAAGTCAAGTGGAATCCACACACCCTTCCTAGCCAAATCTTCATATTGTGTTGACACGTCTTTTCCGGTACTTCTCTTTCACTCTAGGCATAATCTAGAACTTATAGAAGGGAGCTTTATTATACCCGATCACTAAAAATGTGACCGCGCAGACCCGTCCAACTACAGGCTCATCAACTCCTTGTTCTCCAAAATAACGAAATCCATTACAAACTGCTAGCTCATAAGGTACCTTGAGCCTCAGCTGATTAGTGACCGCATTGGTGGTTACTAATCAGCTGGTTCTAGTACAAATCTTCTAGTTTACCTGACACGTAGATGAGTGGAAGCAGTAGAGCCCAAGAGGGAGGCCTTTGTCGTTACTTTGGACATAGCGAAGGCCTTCGATGGGCTTTGGCACAAAGCGCTTCTTTAGAAGCGTCCTTTCTTTAGGCTTCCCGAGAAATCGGGCAATTGGATTTGGATCATCCGTTTTCTTGCAGATCGAAGCATCAAGGTCGTAGTAGACGGTGCATACTTCGACTACAAGATTATTAATGCTAGTAATTCTCAAAGCTGCATGCTATCGCCTACGCTTTTTCTTCTGTAAATCATTTATATGTTGTTGCTACTGGTTGTAATAATGGTAATGCTTTTTACTTTTTTTAAACTTGTGTCTGAAGTCGAGTCTTTAATAAACAAAATCGCGGATTGGCACGACTCTAGTCCAGTATAAAGTTCAGAAGACACAGGTTTGCGCGCTGACCGCCAAAAAACCCTTTGTCGTATCTCCTCAATTTGAGAGCACTCCCTATACTGCTTCAGCCAGCATCAAAATTCTTGGCATAGACAGGTCGAATGACGTACACTTACGCGGTCTCTTGGAAGGGAAGGCTAAATTCGCCTGTAAAAATCTCGGCGTGCTTAGCAGAGCAGGGCAGTATTTCATCGTTTGCAACTTTACAAAGCGCAAATTCGCCCACATATTAAAAATATAAATGTCCTCAGCCCTGGACCGGAGCATCCAGTGCCCGCTCCTTCCACTCGACCTCATCCACCATAGAGTGGCTCGAATCATCAATAACTGAGTTTTTTCTGATCCACTAGATTCACTGGCACTGCGAAGTGATGTTGCATTCCATTGCATTTTCTATCGTATTTTCCACGAGGAGTATTTAGATAAATTGTTCGGATAAATTCCACCTGCCAAATTCTAGCAACGCTCATCGGAACAAAACTTTACAGTACCATCCGCACCATCTGGATGCTTGGTGGTCCACCATGAATCCAGATGAATCATCTACCGCCGACGATTTTTCCAGATTAAAACGACTTATAGACCTTCAAGAAATGATCTTATTTCCTTTAGAAAGTCCGGCAACCAATTTCCCTCGTGTTGCAGTTGTTCACGGGCGATGGTCGACACTTACTATCAGGAAAATTTGATTTAATGTGGGCGAAACCGTGGGAAGGAAAGGAAACTGTGGAAAGGATAGGAAGTAAAATATAAACATTCTGTAAATACATTCGAAGGGGCGCATATTGATAGTTAGCCTAGGGCTGTGGGAACTCTAAATCAGGCATTGCGTAGGGCAAAGAAAAACAATTTATAACCTAAAAGAGGAAAAAATTCAAATTTGAAGCATTTCAACAAGAGTATGAACTCATTATTTTTCTTTGTATTATGTTTGGGAAATTTCTTGAACCTCGAGGCGATCCATTAATACTTACTAAGTTCTGTACGTGGCATTATTGAAACCCGTAGGCTTATAACAATATCATATATGCTTTTGGGTTTTCTAAGACACACAAGAACACCCTAAAGTCGGTTATTAAGTTTGTTTGATTTGGAAAATTTATAACGTGACGTGAAACTAAATGATCAAAAAGCTTACTAAATGCCGCCAAATAATAGTATTACTTGCACTGTTATTCTCTGGTCTGAAAAGGTATAGAGACCAAGTGTAGTTAGAGACTGTGAGGCTTTCTATCTTAGTCCTTAGAGGTGACAATGTATATGTAGTCTTCTTTGTTTAAAGTAAGTTGCAGGTGTACATGACTGCACTAGACACTTACCATCGGGTTTTTTTTCATAGAAGAGGGGGGGAATGAGTATGCGGTTTACCTGATGGCAAGTGACTACCGCCGCCCATGAACAACCGCAACACCAGGGGAATTGCGAATGCGTTGCCGACCTTTTAACTGTAACTGAACTGGAATGTAAGTTCGTTTGTCACATCAATTTTATAAAAAGAAACCACATGTTGATTTATTTTTACTAGATAGGTACTTCAAAATAATTTCCAGAAAATAAAAATTTTGATTTACGTCAAACTTCACACTTTTTTAAATTACGTCTCATAGTTTTAAAATTTTTGAAGATTCGCCATGTGGTGGCAACAAAAAAGTAAAATCACCTCATATATCGACATTTTTATATAAGATAATGGTGACAAACGAGTGTGCTCGTTTCTTTGATGGTAAGTAGTTGTTGTGGCCTATGGACAACTACATCTATCTTCGTCTACGAATCAAAATGCAGATGCGTTGCCACCTATGAGGACTAAGATAAAATGCCTCGCTTCCAGTAAAAAGGGTTTCCGGTTCTCTACACTCACCATACGAAATACAGCAGTATTAAGCTGCTATTGTACGCTGGTATTTTGTGAGAGCATGGTCCTTTCCAGGTCAAGCCGACCCATTCGTGCTTCAACTATATTACTAATATAGCTGAAGCATGGCTAGACCACGTATAATTTGTTGTGAAATTTATGTATGTAAACTGCCCCCACGATACAGGAGAAAATCCTAGCCTGGAGGGGATTAAAGAAAATTTGCACACCTGCAAGACTTGCTGCTGATATGATGCTGCTGAACAGATTTATGTCCGACTGAAAAATGAGCGTAGTCGCTCGTTCGAATTTTTCAGTCGGACATAAATCTGTTGTTGAGTTTTTTGTTGAGCAGCACGGAGTCAGAAAATAGGAAGTGATTCACTTCCAGACTTAAGAAGGCACGTAAAGCCGTTGGTCCTGCACCTGTTTTCTCTACGGTCGTGTCGAATTGCCGTCATGTCATTGTTAACCAGAACTACCTTCAGCCTTTAAATATTATTGGAATTTTTTGTGTTATCTACGCTAAACGGTCTTACAGTACCTATTGTGAAATCTCGCAGTGGTATGCATGGGTTTGGGTTTATTTTTATTTAACAACTAGCTGTTCCCTGCTCCTTCATTCTTTTGCAATTTACTACGATTGGATTTCATGGGTTTTAATTTTTTTGCGGGGAACCCTAATCATTTTTCTAAAGTAAAAATTAAGTTACTCCTTATAACATCAGCTATCTGCAAATGAAAGTGACGTCAAAATCGGTGCATCCATTTCGGAGATTAGCCGAAACAAACAAATAGACCGACATAAATTTTAAAATTGTTTATTTGTTATAAGTACCATATATACTTTTTTATGTATTAAGTAAAAAGCTGTTGATATTACAAAACAGACACTTTATTATTTTTTTTGTATAGGTAGAAAACCTCCACCCTCTGGAATTAAGTCTAACCAGCAATTTTAACCACTTAAAACTGCGTTTTAGTGTTTAATTAAGTCCCTGAAACTTTTCCTTTGAGCGGTTTGAGTTAATGTAAAACATTGTTTTGTAAAACATTTATTTCGTATTTCCCCGTTTATTTTGCTTCTCGTTAACTGGCTAATACCCCAGCGTACCAAAAGCCGTGTGTAGTGCCAGCATAAGATAATCTACTACCCATTGTCCTCCCACGCCACCTACGATACCCGCCCACGGAAAATGTAGGAGGCAAGGAAACTGAAACAAATATAAACAGCAACATCTTTATGGTAAACTCAATAATAGTAAAAAATACAGTGGAGACCAAACGCTTGCCAAGCGTGGCAACTATGGCAAAACATCCTTCCTATGCGACAATCTCTTGGGAAGGTACATATTCTGCAGTGAACTTGTGCAAACCGTATCGTAAGGAACGTTACGAAATTATTTTATTAAATTTCGTATCACGTTCAGGCTTGTAATGTAAGAAGTAATTGATTTCGTAACTGTGTTGAAATTTCAATTCTATTACTCGCTCATCGTGAAAAAGTCCGTTACAGGGTTTTCTCCGTCAAATTTACTCTCTAATAAAAGTCGAATCAATCGGAGTTAGTTAAAAAGAAAACTACGGTTGATAGAGTTCAAATCTTTTTTGGAGTTGAAGCAGAAGCTTAACTGCAGACGATTTCTTGCTCTTATTTTATCTTTACTAGCTGTTCTCATCGATTTCGCCCGCGTGGTGTTTTTCGGATGGAACTCTAAAATAAAAGAAGCCTAAGTTACTCCTTATAACATCGGTTCACAGGTTTTTGCGTGATGCCTATTCACGCTAAAATAGCTCGCAGATGACAGATTTTTTTCAGACTTACTTAACATTTATCGTTATATTTTGGCCAATTTACACAACATTTTTTTATGAATTATAGCTTATGTGTTATTCTAATGTATGAGCAATATCATTGTAAAGTTTCATTAAACTTTATCTTTTCTGATAAAATATAACATAGATTCCTCGTGCCATTACTCACTCTGTTCTCCATCTGTTCGCAAATTACAACATACAGACAAACGACCGACAGACAGACAAATTTTTAAAAATGATTGTTTATATCTTAATAGCTCCTAAGCTTAACAGAAGCTAGTTATTTTAATATTGCAGACAAAAAAATTATTTTTATTTATGCAGGGTTATTTTGCAATAACTATGTAACTTTTTAACAGTGGTAGAGCCACGCGGCGGCTTTTGCTGTCTTACGGATGGGCCGGCTCGAACCGAGGTGGTACCACGACCTCAAAGAAAACCAGCGTGAAGTAGAGGTTTACCTCGGCGTTCCGCTTGGTGAGTGCAGGTGGCCGGAGGCCCTTTTTACTGGAAATGAGGCATTCCATCTTAGTCCTCAAGGGTGACAACGCATCTGCATTTTGATTTGTAATAAAGGATGGATGTAGATGTCTATGGACCGCAGCAGCCACTTACGATAAGGTGGACTGTGTACTCGTTTATCACCCTCATCCTATAAAAAAAAACTGGTCAAATTTGCAGAGAAAGTTCAGAATAATTAATAAAGGCACTATAGTGAAGAAATATTAATTAAAAATTCTGACTGTCCTCATTACGTTTTAAATTGAAAATGCTGGGTAATGCATTATATTAACTGGTTTTACTGCGCATGCACAAATTCATAAAGGTCTATCGGTAGGCAAAAACGTTGTTGCCCATAAATCACATTAAATTTGGGATATTTTCAAATAAAAGTAGAAGCTTTATTTACTCGTATTTCTAAAACCTGCAATTACGGCATTATTTATATATTTGAACTTAAGTTACTTATGCGTGGTAGAGCCATGCTGCAGCTATATTAGTAGTATAGTTGTAGTACGAATGGGTCGGCTCGACCGGGGAGGGAGCACGCTTTCACAGAATACCAGCGTTAAATAGCAGATTAAAACTGCTGCGTTTCGTATGGTGAGTTTAGAGAACCGGAGACCCCTTTTTACTGGAAAAGAGGCATTCCATGTAAGTCCTCACGGGTGATATCGCATCTGTATTTGATTCGCAAACGAGGATAGATGTAGATGTCTATGGGCCATAGCAACCATTTACCATCAGGTGGACTGTGTGCTCGTTTGTCACCCTATCCTTAAAAAAAGTTTAAAATTTTGCTACTCTTTGAATAATAACCCTGTATGTATAAATTTAACATAAATTAAGCCGATCACAGCTATTCGGTACGATATCATGAGAGCAAAGTAGCGCTGTGGAAGTGCTGAGAAGACAGAATACGCTGTATAATGGCGGCGCAAGAATATCCACTGCACATCATCCTGTTGTTTTTTTGTTGTTAAGGCGTTGTGTACTCGTCATGCCTAGAATGGAAGAGTGACTATTCTGGACAAGGAAAAGTTTAAATAGCTTGTAGAGGGTCAAGAAAGTGGACGCGGGAAAGAGCCCAGTGCAAGTATCGCGTGCTTCTCTCGAGATTCGGCCCGTATAACCGCAAGGTTGTTGGGGCCATGGGAGGTGGAGGGTTACCCATCATCCTGTGGCAAAAGTTGAAGCAAACAGCAGTATCTTCCTGATAAATGTATATAAAATTAAAAAAAGAGCGCGGTTGCCAACCTCCTAGCTGGGGGATTGGCAATGGTACCAAACGCCTCGCAACTTTGTCCCCGTGATGTCTTAGTATTTTTCGTCTAGCATATACGACATATTGACCATGTAGTTGCGATGTATGAATATCTACTTGCCTATACCGTCGCGAGGTTGTCGTAAGAGATAGCAGCAGCATCTTCCTGACAACAACTCAAAATAATAATAACCGGCTAAGTGCGAGTCGGACTCGCTCATGAAGGGTTCCGTACCATCGTAAAACACGTTTATAGTAGGGGATAATGCTATAATTTTTATTTTATTATTTGTTGTTAAAGCGTTAATACAAATACACATTCTGTGTACCTATTCACTGTCTACCTATAACGGATCATGAGATACAGCCCGCTGACAGACGGATGGACATCACAGGCTTAGTAATAGGTTCCTGTTGGTTACCTTTTGGATGGCTCTCCAGCACCTTAAAAACGGCAAGGCCCCAGGCAAGGATGGAATTACAGCGGAGTTTCTGAAAGCGGGTGGAAAACCGGTACTTGAAGTCCTTCAGAAGCTCTTTAACTCTGTCCTCCATGGTAGTATTACACCGGAGGCGTGGAGCAGAAGTGCAGTGGTATTGTTCTTCAAGAAAGGTGACAACATTCTCTTGAAGAACTACAGACCGATTTCCCTTCTGATCCATGTCTACGTGCTGTTTTCGAGAGTCATTACGAATCGTATCGCGTGCAGACTAGATGACTTCCAGTCAACAAGCCGGTTTTCGGAAAGGCTTTAGCACCATAGACCACATATACATACATACATACCCTTCGGCAAATTGTACAGAAATCCGAGGAGTACAATTTGCCGATATGTCTGGCGTATGTGGACTATGAGAAAGCCTTAGATTCAGTCGAAATTTGGGCAGTGCTGCAGTCCCTTCAGCGGTGCCATGTTGACTGTCGGTATATTGAAGTGCTGAAGTGCTTGTATAGTAGAGTTACGATGGCTATCCGATTACAGAACCAGTGTACGAAACCTATCCAATTGCAGAGAGGTGTAAGACAGGGTGACGTTATATCCCCAAAACTCTTCACCGCTACTTTGGAAGAAGTTTTCAAGCTTCTGGACTAAAAAGGTTACGGTAATAACATCAATGGCGAGTACATCACTCACCTTTAATTTGCCGACGATATAGTCCTTATGGCAGAATTACTGGAGGACCTAAGCACTATACTCAATAACCTCGATAGTGCTTCCCAACGGATAGGTCTTAAGATGAACATGGACAAAACAAAAATCATGTTTAATGTCCATGTCACACCTATGCCGGTAGTTGTTGGGAGCACTAAGCTCGAAGTTGTTGACGAGTATGTTTACCTGGGACAAACAGTCCGACTAGGTAAGTCCAACTTCGACCGAGAGGTCATTTGACGGATTCAACTCGGTTGGGCAGCGTTCAGGAAATTACGGCACATCTTCTCGTCAGGTATACCTCAAAACTTGAAAACGAGACTATACAACCAGTGCGTGTTACCAGTGATGACCTATGGAACTGAGACCTGGTCCTTCACTGCTGGCCGGATAAGGAAGCTCAAGTTTGCTCAGCGAGCTATGGAGAGGGCTATGCTCGGAGTTTCTCTGCGTGATAAACTTAGAAATGAGGATATTCGCAGTAGAACCAGAGTGACCAACATAGCCCATCGGATTAGTAAGCTGAAGTGGCAATGGGACGACAATATAGCTCGAAGAACCTATAACAGATGGGTAAAAAAGTTTCTCGAGTGGCGGCCTCGTACCGGCGGATGAAGTGTAGGGCGTCCCCTCACTAGATGGAGTGACGAGCTGGTAAGATATGCAGGAAGTCGATGGATGGAGGTGGCTCGGGACCGTGCTTTGTGGTATTCCTTTGGGGAGGTCTATGTTCAGCAGTGGGCTTGTGAAGGGCTGTAATGATGATGATGATGACCCTTTGGATACGGAACCCTAAAAACTACGGTTTTCAACCCCTTTGCCAAGCGATGCAAATACCATCCCTACGATACAATTTACGGGAGATACCTATGTTCAGCAGTGGACTTTGATAAACTGTAATGGTACTTAATCGGAAACTATGAGATTTTTTTGGCAAAGCGGCACCTAAAAAACCAAACGGGACGATAAGGCCCTGCGGCTGTATACATTATACATAATTCATTTAATTTATTATGTAAAAAAACAACCTAATTGGTCTCAGCACTGTGGGCCTTTACCTATGACTGAGTGGAAACCATGGTAAAATATATAAGCCCTATAAATCAATCTATGATCGAGACCTATTATTTGAATATTTGGTAGGCTGTAATCATTTCATTTATTCATTAGAGTGAATGAAACAAGCTTAAAAGTATACGGAGTTGGGTTTTCTAACAGTAATTTTAAAAAAA
Source organism: Parnassius glacialis (assembly GCA_033319125.1). Classification (NCBI taxonomy): domain Eukaryota; kingdom Metazoa; phylum Arthropoda; class Insecta; order Lepidoptera; family Papilionidae; genus Parnassius; species Parnassius glacialis. The sequence goes on from JAVANC010000027.1 coordinate 35,586,758, forward strand.
AAACCGACTGCTCAAAAAAGTTTACTGAAAACAGAAAAGTTATATACCCAGTCACTTCTACAACTAAAACTGATCTAACCACTTTTTCATTCTGTTTTTGATTTGCTGCATTTATATTTTGCATCACCTTTATTTATATAGGATCCTGTAACGTTTTTACACAATAAAGTATCATTTTACTGCGTATTTTCACACTATTTAGTACTTTTAAAATAGCTGTCAATGGAGTCTTACCTTTTTTGGTCTTTTATTGAATTCTCTGTAACTCTACAATTTCAGGCTTCGCGCACGCTGCCGTGCATTAGTTTTTCCTATATGAATAATATCTCATTTCTTACATAAATGTAATAGTTTCTTAATAACAGTCCTAAAACTAAAAATTGCTCAATTTGACAACCATTGTTTATGTGGTTGTTATGGTAACTTTTATTCAAATTCGTCTCTGGTATGATGTCCTTCCTACATAAATACTCTTTGGCTGTAGGTCATTTACAATAAATTTCGTTTTAATTTAAATAATTTCTCGTTCTCTCTAAAAAGGTATAAAAGCCGAGCAATTGGAGAATACAGGATAGTCTCGCTTCAGTTCTTAAACGAGAAACATCTTTTTTTTTTTCATTCATTACAGTCCATCACAAGTCCACTACTGAACATAGGCCTCCCCCAAAGAATGCCACAAAGCACGGTCCTGAGCCACCTGCATCCATCGACTTCCTGCATGTCCTACCAGGTCGTCACTCCATCTCGTGGGGGGACGCCCTACACTTCGCCTACCGGTACGAGGCTGCCACTCGAGAACCTTTCTTCCCGATCGGTTGTCGGTTCTTCGAGCTATATGGCCGGCCCACTGCCACTTCAGCTTACTAATCCGTTGGGCTATGTCGGTTACTCTGGTTCTACTGCGGATATCCTTATTCCTAAGTTTATCACGCAGAGAAACTCCGAGCATAGCCCTCTCCATAGCTCGCTGAGCGACCTTGAGCTGAGAAACATCTACTAAAGGCCTTATCCCGGGGCCGCTTTGCCCCGGGATCCTGCAAGCCTCCATCTACACGTGAAGTCGTCGGCAGTCTGCTTCAAGCGCGGGGCCACACTACCTTCGGGCGCACTACGACTGCTTGCTCCAGGCGCCGAGTGCACCTACTGCCCGCGCTACCTTCGGGCACGCTACGACTGCTTGCTCCAGGCGCCGAGTGCATCTACTGCCCGCGCTACCTCTGGGCGCGGCGACTACTTCTCCAAGTACTGAGCGCACCTACCCCAGGCGCTACGTGCGCCGGCTCTGGACGCTGCGTGTGCCCAGTCCAGGCGCTGCGTGCCGTCGCCGCTGAGAAACCTCAAGCTCTGCGTGTGCCAATTTCTACAAAAGCAGCGAGGCTCCAGGCTCCCCTATAAAACTATATTGTCCTATTCTCCTACCTTTATTTTTTTAAAACCTAATTTTAATCTCATTTCATCCATCATCTTCATATTTCATTTTTTTATAAAATTGTAAATACTTTTCTGAAACTTTAAATATATTATTTTCTTGGTCTACTTTTGTTGTTTTGCTGTTCTTAGGTTAGGTTCTTTCTCTTTTAATTGTCGCTTTACGACAGTTTGGCGCCCAACGTAAAAGTCCTATTTCTCTCTTAATTCTTCACCTTTACTGCGCCTTGTCTATTCTCTTTTGATTTAATTGCTTTCCCTTTCGTTCTTAACTCATTATTCATCATTCATTTACACAACCTTTTCATACCTTCAAAATTCTAAAACAAAACTTCTTCTAGTTTTTCAACTTATCTGGATTATATTTAGACCTACATATAACACTTCATTTACATTCATCACTCTAAGTTACATTCATCACTCTAATAATTTTATTCTAGATAACTTAAAGAGGTACAATTTTTAATAAAATCTTTATTTCTTAAACTTAACTTTACACTTTGCACTTTTGTTTTTGAAAGCTGAAGCGAAACGAACCATAACTTTTCTAAACATTTATTAACTGTTAATTTATATATATGTATAAATATAACTTGTAATTTGTATATATGTATAAATATCACCATCATTTTCACCTTATTGTTTTAATTTCTTTTAATTTGTTTGTTTGTTTGGTGTTCCAGGGTTCTTCAACTTCATAGCGACTAATGCTTGCTTAAGAGTAAGTTCTTTATCTTTATCTTCACTTGGGAACGGCTGACTACTCCCTTAATTTTCTTCACCTTTATCTTCACCTGGGAGCAGCTGACTACTCCCTTAATTTTTTATCTTCACTTAGGAGCGGACGACAACTCCCTAAATAAGCCTGAATGTCCTTTCGAAAACACACTTCTAGAGTGGTGTCTCTTCGAATTTTTTTTATCTTCACTTAGGAGCGGTTGACAACTCCTTAAATAAGCCTGAATGTCCTTTCGAAAACACACTTTTAGAGTGGTGTCTCTTCGACTAATTTATTTTTTTTTCCACACAGGAGCGGTTGACTACTCCTTAAATAAGCCTTAATGTCGTTTCGAAAACACACTTTTAGAGTGGTAGTCATTGAATGTGAACTCCACCCTTACCTGAATGCAGATGATGAATGTAAGAGATAGTATATCTGATTTTGATTGGTGATGTCTGTTTCTGCAAAGCTGTGTTTTTATGGTTTATTTTAGAATGTACATGTCAAAATTTTTGCTGAGTCAAAAATTTTCCAGGGTCGGGGGGAAAATGTAGTGTTATGCTACTTACATTTCATTGTACACTAATTCTCCATTCTGTTTTGATATTCTGCATTCATGTTTTGCATCACTTTATACTATTTTTTTCATTCTGTTTTTGATTTTCTGCATTTATATTTTGTATCACCTTTATTTATATAGGATCCTGTAACGTTTTTACACAATAAAATATCATTTTACTGCGTATTTTCACACTATTTAGTACTTTTAAAATAGCTGTCAATGGAGTCTTACCTTTTTTGGTCTTTTATTGAATTCTCTGTAACTCTACAATTTCAGGCTTCGCGCACGCTGCCGTGCATTAGTTTTTCCTATATGAATAATATCTCATTTCTTACTTAAATGTAATAGTTTCTTAATAACAGTCCTAAAACTAAAAATTGCTCAATCTGACAACCATTGTTTATGTGGTTGTTATGGTAACTTTTATTCAAATTCGTCTCTGGTATGATGTTCTTCCTACATAAATACTCTTTGGCTGTAGGTCATTTACAATAAATTTCGTTTTAATTTAAATAATTTCTCGTTCTCTCTAAAAAGGTATAAAAGCCGAGCAATTGGAGAATACAGGATAGTCTCGCTTCAGTTCTCAAACGAGAAACATCTACTAAAGGCCTTATCCCGGGGCCGCTTTGCCCCGGGATCCTGCAAACCTCCATCTACACGTGAAGTCGTCGGCAGTCTGCTTCAAGCGCGGGGCCACACTACCTTCGGGCGCACTACGACTGCTTGCTCCAGGCGCCGAGTGCACCTACTGCCCGCGCTACCTTCGGGCACGCTATGACTGCTTGCTCCAGGCGCCGAGTGCATCTACTGCCCGCGCTACCTCTGGGCGCGGCGACTACTTCTCTAAGTACTGAGCGCACCTACCCCAGGCGCTACGTGCGCCGGCTCCGGACGCTGCGTGTGCCCAGTCCAGGCGCTGCGTGCCGTCGCCGCTGAGAAACCTCAAGCTCTGCGTGTGCCCATTTCTACAAAAGCAGCGAGGCTCCAGGCTCCCCTATAAAACTATATTGTCCTATTCTCCTACCTTTATTTTTTTTAAAACCTAATTGTAATCTCATTTCATCCATCATCTTCATATTTCATTTTTTTATAAAATTGTAAATACTTTTCTGAATTTTTAAATATATTATTTTCTTGGTCTACTTTTGTTGTTTTGCTGTTCTTAGGTTAGGTTCTTTCTGTTTTAATTGTCGCTTTACGACAGCTTGTGTTAGCATAGTAAAGAAGATGGCGTCGTTTACAACCGACGAACTAGCCGACTTTTCAGCCGAATCTGCCCCAACATCTGGACAGTGTTTATTGCACAGCGCAATACCCGTCCCGCGCCCTAGCCGCGCTCGAGTCCACATCTCTAGCCGGCTCGTCCATCCAGCGTGTTTGGCCCCCTATCCACCGTTCGAACGTGCGAATCGACGACTCTCTGTCGCCGAGCAACGGACCTACAACTCCTGTGTGTACCTCCAATTTACGACGCCACGTCCCCCGCGCCCTTCGCGATGTCTACCCGCGGTCCCTCTCCGGTCTTCTCGGTTGCCGATTCGGGCTCCGACATGGAGACCAACTTGTGTGTCCCGCGTTAGCCCAAAGACTAAGGCTTCACCCCAACGTGATTCTGTCACTAATGTGGTACTTGAGGGAATGGAAGTCTTTATTCTATCATCTGTGGTTCCTGGTTAACTCGGTCACTCCTGTAAAATTGCATCTTGCAATAATAAGAGTGCTTCACCAGCGCTGTTAAAAAGAAGTATAATTTCGTCTTGAGGTCGGTACGATACGGTATACACAGCGCTCGGTGCGCATAGGACTACTCTCCCTAGACATCAAGTCGAGTGGGCCTGATGGGGTTTCTCCCATTGTACTGAAGACGTGTGCTCCTTAGTTGGCACCGGTGGTGTCGTGTGTTTTCTAAAACTCTTTCTCCCTAGACGTCCGTCCTCCGAACTCAAAGAAGACAGCTTTAGTGCACCAGATCCCTAAAAAATAACCTAAAATCCATCATCATCGCAAGATGTAGACAAGTTACCAGATGATTGTTGATGAAGTCTTCAGTGCAGGAAGCCGATATAAAAAATCAAAAGAGTGAGACTGATTTTAAAACAACGTACAACGTAAACAACGATGTAAGATTTACACAATTACAAGGATAATACCTACTTATATTGTATCAAAAACAGCTTTCCATTTTAACAAAACGAAGAAAGATAATCTAATAGGTGTGACTTCATATAAGTGAAAAGAATAATATAACAAAGTGATATTATAAAAGTACTAGTGGTTACAAGAGTTTTTCCTTTGATGTTTTCTAATAAAAATAATGATAAAAAATGCATGTCCTATAAAACGTACCACGTAAATACTCTGTATGTTTTAAAATATAACTATAGTACAAATCGGAGTGGATTGGAGGAACGTGTTTTGCATTATCAGGAAGTAAATTGCTAAAATTTTAAATTGTAAACCACGAATATAAGTGTTTTTTCTGCATTGTATAGCTTACTCTGTAAATTGTGAGACAAATAAGTACTTTTTTAATTTTATTTTGTTGTGTATGTACACATGTAAATAATAATAAATTTATTATTGAAATTGTAAAAATATAACGGCTTGCGATATTTAACGATAATTCGTTAATGACATTTCTGCACAAAAGTGATAATTGCTTGCATTAAATTATTATCTTAAAATGATATGTTTGTAAAACAAACTTATTTAACAAAAAAAAAACATTTTAATAAGTACTTTTTGTGTATATCTGTACTTGCAGCTCAGTAATTAAAGAGAGTTTTGGGATCCCTCGCCAAAAATATATGTTAATTAAAAATTCTAAAGTAGGTAATTACGGAACTGTTTTAACGTGTGTTTTCTCGTTAAATGTGTTTGTTGTTTTTGGGTAAATATGATCTAGAACTTGATTCGGAAGTGAGTTGGTAATTTGTTTTTTATAGTAAGTTTTTATGCCAGGACAGAGAAGGTATTTTACAGCCGGTTCACTTCACTGGTACAAGGTACAGAAGATACCTACCTTGTACCAGTGAAGTGATGTGAAGTAGATTAACCTTTAAAAAAAAGTGACAAATGAAATTAACGTTCCACGTGATGGTAAGTGACTACTGTAGTCTGTGGTTACCTGCAGCCAATTTCAAACAAAGGTGGCTACAGATGTGTTGCTACCTCTGAGTACTTACACACAGATTTGTCGTTACCACTACACAAAAATAAACGAGTGAAAAAAGTGAAGTAAAGTATTATTTATGTACTGTTTTGATTTAATTAAAAACTTATTTTTCTATTTCTAATTTTATTTCTAAGGCCGAAAGTATACGCACAAACACAAAGGCACTATTCCGCCCAAGCCGACTCGTACCTAATGTAGTATAATAAGATCACAGGCAGGGAAACAGTTTAAGAGACGCGTGGGCAAAATACACAAGTAAACAAAAAGTTGTACGCAATACGTGTGTTGGTCGGCTCCACCTTTTCTTATAGTTATAAGTAAAAAACTGATGTAACAGCATACATAAACCCCATCTCTGAGCACGGACTCACTCTTATTTCTAAAAGGGTTTAAGGCACAAGCGTCTGCTTTACTTTTCACTGCTTATTCACTGATGATGATTCACTGCTTAGCAGTTAGGCACGCAGACTTTTTCGCCAATGTCTATTAAATAGTAGGGCCGCGACCTGATTTACCCACAGATTAACTAGTCTGAAGCCTAGGGCGCAAGGTTCGAGGCGGCGCTGAGCTAGCCTTTACAAGTACCACTTATATACAGAGATTCGGTATCTTATATAATTGAGTCTTATATACAAGATTCGGTATAATATTCTCAATAAATAATAGAGTAAATGCCGCAAGTATTTCACTTGTTGCTCTTTCTTTATTTTTTGATACACACCAAATAAATAGATTGTAAAAATAAGACTTTTAATTATTTAGTATCTTTCGTCTTTCGTTGACAGCCTGGAAGGTGTTTTGCCAAGGCTCTCCTAGGGAACGTATATCAGTTATCTGTTCCGTCACTGCACAAGAAGAACGACTCGTTAACCAATGCCGTAAAGGAGAAAATCGATCTTTAAGGTTTTCTTTTTGCGTCCAACTCGAATTACGATGACGGGCGTGCACACCGCCGTGTGATAGCTCCATGCTGGAGGTGCGTTTTACACAGGGCACAGTGTGCAAAGCACTCCTCTCCATGGACGTCAACAAGTCGAGTGGGCCCCATCACACCCTTCCTAGCCCATCCTTTATATTGTGCTGACACGTCTTTTCCGGTACTTCTCTTTCACTCTAAGCGTAATCCTTAACTTATGGAAGAGAGCTTTATTGCACCCGATCCCAAAAAATGTGACCGTTCAGACCCGTCCAACTACAGGCTCATCACCATCGACTCCTTGTTCTCCAAAATAACGAAATCCATTAAAAGTTGCTTGTTCATACCTTGAGGACCACCAGCTGATTAGTGACCGCATTAGTGGTCACTAATCAGCTGCTTCTAATACAAATCTTCTAATTAACCTGACTCGTAGATGAGCGGAAGCAGTAGAGCCCAAAACGGAGGCCTTTGTCTTTACTTTGTACATAGCGAAGGCCTTCGATTGGCTTTGGCACAAAGCGCTTCTTAAGAAGCTTCCTTTCTTTAGGCTTCCCGAGAAATTGGGCAATTGGATCATCCGTTTTCTTTCAGATCGAAGCATCAAGGTCGTAGTAGACGGTGCATACTTTATAAAGCGCAAATTCGCCCACATATTATATATAAATGTTCTCATCCCTGGACCGGAGCACCCCGTGCCACCTCCTTCTACTCAACCTCACCCACCGTAGAGTGGCTCGAATCATTGACAAACGAGTTTTTTCAGAACCACGATTCACTGGCACTGCGAAGAGATGTTGCATTTCATTGCATTTTCTATCGTATTTTCCACGAGGAGTATTAAGATAAATTGTTCGGATAATATATTCTATTGTTCGGATAAATATCACCCGCCAAATTCTACCAACGCATATCGGAACAAAACTTTACGGTACTATTCGCACCATTTGGATGCTTAGCGGTCTACCATGCATCCATATAAATCAACTACCACCGACGATTTTTCCAGACTGAAACTACTTATAGACCTTCAAGGAATGATCTTATTTCCATTAGAAAGTCTGGCAACCAATTTCCCTGGTGTTGCAGTTGTTCACGGTCGATGGTCGACACTTACTATCAGGAAAATTTGATTTAATGTGGGCGAAACCGTGGGAAGGAAACGAAACTGCGGGAAGGATAGGAAGTAAAATAGAAACATTCTGTAAATACATTTGGACGGACGCATATTCATAACTAGCCTGGGGCTGTTAGAACTCTAAATCAGGCACTGCGTAGGGCAAAGGAAAACAATTTATAACCTAGAAGAGGAAAAAATTCAAATTTGAAGCATTTCAACAAGAGTATGAACTCATTATTTTTCTTTGTATTATGTTTGGGAAATTTCTTGAACCTCGAGGCGATCCATTAATACTTACTAAGTTCTGTACGTGGTATTATTGAAACCCGTAGGCTTATAACAATATCATATATGCTTTTGGGTTTTCTAAGACACACAAGAATACTCTAAAGTCGGTTATTAAGTTTGTTTGATTTGGAAAATTTATAACGTGACGTGAAACTAAATGATCAATAGCTCACTAAATGTCAATGTTAAAATAAAAGGCCTATTTTTATATTACTTGCACTGTTATTCTCCGGTCTGAAAAGGTATCGAGACCAAGAGAGTTAGAGACTGTGAGGCTTTCTATCTTATTCCTTAGAGGTGACAATGTCTTCTTTGTTTAAAGTAAGTTGCAGGTGTCCATGACTGCACTAGATAGACTTACCATTGGGTTTTTTTTTAGAAGAGAGGGCAAACGAGCATGCGGCTCACCTGATGGTAAGTGACTACCGCCGCCCATGAACAACCGCAACACCAGGGCAATTTCAGATACGCATCTTGCCGGCCTTTTAACTGTAACTGGACTGGACTGTTAGTTCGTTTGTCACGTCAATTATATAAAAAAGAAACCACATTTTATTTTATTTTTACTAGACAGGTACTTACTTCAAACGTCATACTTTTGTAAATTACGTCTCATAGTTTTAAAATTTTTGAATAACTGCCACGATACAAGAGAATACCCTAGTGTGGAAGGGAGGTAACGTATTAAAAAAATATAGACATATTTCAAAAGTAATTGTTTCATTAAAGAAAATTTGCACACCTGCAAGACTTGCTGATGATATGTAGTCTCTAGTTTGAATTTTAAGTCGAACCTAAATCTGTTTTTGAGTTTTTCGAGAAATCAATTGCCAGTAGCAGCACGGAGTCAGAAAATAGGCAGTGATTAACTTCTAGACTTAAAAATGCACGTACAGCTGTTGGTCATGCACCTGTTCTCTCTACTGTCGATCGACGATGGAATAGAGCGGGTGTTGTAATGGGCGACTGTGTGAACTGGCACAATATTTTAATCCTTGTGGCTTTCCATAGATGGTAAATCAATCTCTTTCAATCTACATATATTATTTTCGGCGTATACCAGTACAGGGTTATGGAGTACACAGGGTCACATAATAATTTAACGTCCCGATGTCATTGTTAAGCAGGACTACCTTCAGCCTATAAATATTATTGGAATTTTTTGTGTCTACACTAAATCTACACTAAATGGTCCTACAGTACCTATTGTGAAATCTTACAGTGGTATGCTTGGGTTGGGTTTAATTTGATTTAACAACTAGCTGTTTCCCGCTACTTCATCCGTGTGCAATTTATTACGATTGGATTTCATGGGTTTAATTTTTTTGCGCGGTACCCTAATCATTTTTCTAAAATAAAAGTAAAGTTACTCCTCATGACATCAGCTATCTGCCAGTAAAAGTGGCGTCAAAATCGGTCCCGCCATTACGGAGATTAGCTGAAACAAACAAATTGATAAAAATTTAAAAACTGTTTATTTGTTATAGGTACTGTATATAGGTAGTTTTTAATGTATTAAGGGGCGTATTACAAAAAATCGCGAAATTACAAGGTTTCCTCGTTGAAATTTTATGTTTATCGTTCATTGCTTGAAATAACAATTACTTGTTAAAAATAGTTCGTTTTCTCTCCTCAAATAAGCTCGGAATGGATTTTAGATAACTTATTTATTTAATCAGTAATAATCATTCTCCCAAAGCATGTTTAGGCAAAAACTCTCGAAGACATGATTTGGGAGCTCTAATTTGTAGATTCTATTGAATATCGACCATCAAAAAAAATATTTTTATCTCCCAAATATCCTACACTTTAATAATAATGGAATACATTTTCGTTATATGCTTTTCACGCTAGGAAAAAAAAATCGACATAATTCAAAAAACGACCAAAAAAGCTTCGATACAAGCCCCTATATTTCCGAAGTTCTACATCATTTAGAAGTAAAATTTATACCAAAATAATCATCAACATTTGCTTACACTATGCTATTATTTTTACTTTTCAAATCGTTACTATTATATTTTAATTAATTAAATAAAAGTACTATATATTTTACTGTGCCGGCCATCTGCGATCATTAACGCGCGAGCGCTTGCCGAGGGTGGACCTGCGTCAGTTTATTTCGGGCGCTGCATCGTTTCGATATTATAATTTAGATTACGTCTCTTCAAAAATGTGGTCTATTCATTGACTTAGATCATTGTTATTTGAGGGCTTCACCTAATGGTTTATACAGCAACGGTCTTATTGAAGTTAAATGTCCTATTTCAGCTTTCGGAATAGATTTTGATACGGCCTTTCGACAAAAAAAGTTAAAGGTTATAAATTCAGTGATTCAAGTGTAACATTAAATCAAAATAATGACTGGTTTTACCAAATCGAAGTCCAGCTTCATTTAGCAAATAAAAATGTCTGAATACTTGCCATAATATGTATTGGCCCAGATTAATGCATTAAAAGTACTAAAAATTTACAAATACGACCAATTTTAGATTTTCAATATGTTACCCAAGTTACAAGCTTTTTATGAAAAGTGTGTACTGCCTGAAATTATCGAATCGAGAAAAGTTCGGTCAATGCCGTCGCAGCAAATATTTTTCTTATAAAAAATATAGTAATTGACTGTAAGTACCGATTAAAAAATATTAGTTACATTTGGTTGTTATATTTATTAAAACATATATCATTAAAATAATATATCAAAATGGTATATAATAATAAATAATAAATTATATAATTATATAATAATAAATTAATAAGATAACATTAAAATGACACACCAAAAAATATTCCATCCACTGAAGTCCATCCTAAGAAAACTTTGTATTATGGAAGATCAAGATCGTTTAGTCGCCATACTCACAGTATTATAGTGCGAGCGAGTGAATAGATATGAAAGAAAGTATCGGTCGCGTAACTTGCCGCCCCGCTCGGTGCGTAAAATACCTAAATTTGCGAAACGCCGAAATGTAAGAGGGCTCTTAAGTAAAAAGCTGTTGATATTACAAACTGACACTTTGTGACAATTTACTTGTGTAGGTGGAACCTCCGCCCCCTGGAATTATGACGGGCCAGCAATTTTGATCACTTCAAACTGCGTTTTAGTTTTTAATTAAATCCCTGAAACTTTTCCTTTGAACGTTTTGAGTTGATGTAAAACACTGTTTTGTAAAACATTTATTTCATATTTCCCCGTTTGTTTTGTTTCTTGTTAACTGGCTAACACCCCAACGTACCAAAAGCCGTGTGTAGTGGCAGCATAAGATAATCTACTACCCCTTGTCCTCCCACGCCACCTACGATACCCGCCCACGGAAAATATAGGAGGCAAGGAAACTGAAACAAATATAAACAGCAAAATCTTTATGGTAAACTCAATAATAGTAAAAAAAATACTGCGAAGCCAAAACGCTTGCCAAGCGTGGCAACTATGGCAAAACATCCTTCCTATGCGACAATCTATTGGGAAGGTACGTATTCTGTAGTGAACTTGTGCAAACCGTATCGTAAGGAACGTTACGAAATTATTTTATTAAATTTCGTATCACGTTCAGGCTTGTAATGTAAGAAGTAATTGATTTCGTAACTGTGTTGAAATTTCAATTCTATTACTCGCTCATCGTGAAAAAGTCCGTTAAAGGATTTTCTCCGCCAAATTTACTCTCTAATAAAATTCGAATCAATCGGAGTTAGTTAAAAAGAAAATTACGGTGATAGAAATCTTTTTTGGAGTTTAAGCAGAAGCTTTAACTGCAGGCGAATTGTAGCTCTGTTGCTTTTTATTTTGCTCTGTATCTTTTACTGGCTGTTCCCCGCGACTTCGCTCGCGTGGATTTTTCTCACATGGAACCGTAAAATAAAAGTAGCCTAAATTACTCTTTATAAAATCGGTTCATAGATTTTGCGTGATGCGTGTTCACGCCAAAATAGCTCGCAGATGGCAGATTTTTTTCAGAGTAACTTAACATTTATCGTTATATTTTGGCCAATTTACAGAATATTTTTATGAATTATATCTTATGTGTTATTCTCATGTATGAATTATATTATTATAAAGTTTCATTAAAATCCATTCAGTAGTTTTGTTTGAGAGAGCAACAAACATCCATACATCCTTACAAACTTTCACATTTATAATATTAGTAAGATTAGTAGGATTTTAATTTTAGTAGGATAGGATGTTATGGTTTAAAGTGGATTTTGAAACCTTTCGAGGGCGATACTGATAGTTTTTGGAACTGGTCACTTGTAAACGATATAATAAAAAATAAGTTCAAATTTTGAAAATGGAACTCTTTGCCAATGTTATTGTGTATGTATTTTATTAATTTGTCATTTGTTTACGATTTGGCAGCAAATTGAAAATTGTTTGTGTCACGTCAGCATGAATTTAACGCGAGATTTTTGTACAATGGTTTTTTATGACCTTCGATGTCACTTAAGTCAACAAGAAAGTTATGATTGTCTTCGAATGGCCTTTCACGATGCCCCATCTTGTGCCACTGTTTAATGAGTTTAAATGTGGTCGCACTAATCTTATCGATCGTCACTCGCATGACTAACTGTCGTATCTCATTTTTTGCCTGAGATAGGACCACTACATTTTTCTGCACATTATTTTCCATGGTTTCTATTAATTGTCGTTTCTCTACTATATTTGGATCACGAGATATTAATATACGTTTTGACAGCGTATCTAATAATTACACAAAAATAAATATTACTAAGTAGCGTAACTCATTTAGGACTCTTATTCAAAGTCAAATTTGAGAAGTTGACTTGTAAACGATATCCTATCTCATATAGGATAGTGGAATTTTATATTATGATTTACTCGCCATAACATTCGAGATGGGATACTTACCTACCTATGATTTAACAATAAAATACGATATTATTACGTTACTATAAAACATATATACGTTAGCTATAAAACATAGTATCAGTGTCGTAGTTTCATTATGTGAGATGGGGTGGCGCACGCTCGAAGTCAAACTCGAGTCTACGACCTCTCAGCACTTAGACAATATCCCTGACAAGATAGACTTACCCGAGGAGACCAATGAGTTGCCTCCTATCGGCAAACCTCATCTCTACAGTTGAACAATGTTCTCGTACGGTTCGTGTGTCGAGCAATCTACACATGAAGCTTCCGAGTGATATTCGACAGCTGATTAGAGTGAAGAACGCGGCCCTAAGACCTTGCGATCACCATTGTACTATAGATAACAAAATCCGACTGTGTAACCTCCAAAACGAAGTGAAACAGCGCATCAAAGTATTTAGATATGACAAGTAGCACAATCTGTTGGAAGATACCGAGCCATCTAAAACTGCCTTCTGTCAGTTGACCCGAGATCTGAAAGCAGAACCATACTCACCTATGCCCTCCCATTAAGCCAGGAAACCCCGATCTCGCCTTTGACGATTCTGAAAAGGCCGAATGCCTCGCGAACAGTAATTTAGAGAGCCAATGTACCCCCTCTAGTGGACCTACAGATCCCACTCACCTAGCAGAAATCGAAGCGGAGGTCAAGCGTAAGTCTGTACTACCACCTTCGGGTGACCCTTTAGATTCTGTGACTGCGGACGAAGTCACAGAAGTAATTAAAAGCATTAAAAAGAAATCTATACCCGGCCCCGATGGCATTAGTGACAGGGTACTGAAAACTCTCTCCGCGTCGCTCGTTTGCCTCCTAGTAGGGATATTCAACGCTTTTCTTTCCAGCTGCTCCTTCCCGGATGCATGGAAAGAAGCAGACGTAATAGGAATCCTGAAACCGGGGAAACCACGCAACTTAGCCTCTAGTTACAGACTAATTAGTTTCCTCAGCACACTGGGGAAAGTTTACCAGCGTTTAGCAAACTTCTTACAGAAGAGCAGTTCGGCTTTAGACCCGAACACTCGTGCACCGACCTGTAATATCGACTTACAGAATACATTCTGAAAGGATTCAACCTCCTACAAAGAAGTTGCAGAACCACCATGACCGGTGCCGTCTTCTTCGATGTCGTGAAAGCGTTTGACAATGTATGGCATGACAGCTGGCCTTACAAGCTGTATAAACTCAACGCGTCTGATAGGCTCACCCACATCATCAGAGCCTTTCTTGCCAATCGCCATTTTCGCTACCGAGTAGAGGGCACTTGCTCCAAAAAGCGCTCCATCTAGGCTGGAGTTCCACAAGACTCCGTCTTCTTCCCACTGCTCTTTACAATCTTCACGATTGACATCCGGAAAGACCCAGTAGTGAATACTCCTATCTTCGTCGATGACACAACACTTTTCGTCGTCCATCACAATAAAATACTCCTAACTGAGAAGCTCCAAACAGCAGCCAACCATCTAGGTTATTGGTTCTGCTTATGAAGAATCGAAGTGAATCCTGAGAAAAGTATAGCAATACACTCTCAAAGAATCTCCACTTCGAATCATCAAATCAGAAACTTCAAGAAATCGTTATGTACGATCACCCTATATGGCTGCCAAATCCCCTGGCAACCAACGGTCAAATATCTAAGAGTCACATTCGATGAAGTTATAATATTCGCAGAACACATTAGCAAAGTTCACAATTGAGCCAAAATTGTCACTAGTCGCCTTCAACCGCTAGTTAACAGAAAGAACAAACCTTGTCCTTAAGACACAAGGTTATGTCTTACGCAAGCGTAGTTTTCGCGTACTGTTATAGATTCCCTTTTACTAGGGATCCGCTGACACAAAGTACACAGTCAGCACTCTCTTAGTAGCTTCGGTACTTTCTTATTTCAACACTAGGAATACCGCTCAGTCCGTCATTCACTCTCATCCGAAATACTCGCCTCTCAATTTCAATTCCAAAATTGTGTCATTCTATAATAAATCCAGTTGTAATTCCTAAATAGTTTTTTTAAAAGACATTTCGTGAAGCCCCGTATAACATTGGTGGCAACGGTGAAGGGATCTATAAAAGATCCTTGGTGCCTCTGAGGACTCAATTGTGCAATTACTATAACGTTCTGTGTTGTGATCTCTATAAATACTTACCGCTTAAAACTAGTTTCTTCGCTGAACTTCCGAAAACGATACCCGCCTGGCCACATGAAAAATTTATGTTAGAAGTCATACAACTGAAAGAAAAAAGAAGAAAAGAGAGTAGAAGAAGAATACCACCCAGCATCTGCTCATCATCCGCAAACCGAGTCTACGAAGTCAATAGTGCTGCGCACTTCCGCTGTTTTCTACGCTGTCGCC
The DNA here is from genome assembly GCA_033319125.1 of Parnassius glacialis. Taxonomy (NCBI): domain Eukaryota; kingdom Metazoa; phylum Arthropoda; class Insecta; order Lepidoptera; family Papilionidae; genus Parnassius; species Parnassius glacialis. The sequence continues at coordinate 35,602,205 of JAVANC010000027.1, forward strand.
GTGTTCCTAAATCCTGATCAAAATACAAGTACATAAACGCGACATGTTCCCGTAAGTCCGCTCCAGTTTTATAGGAATATTATACTGATACAGTCTTAAATGTTGTGAATAATACTGAATGTTTTATAAACTTTACAAAATATATAACCTAATTTATTTAAACTATCAAAAAAAATACAAAATTAATTCATATTTCAGTTATACTCTCATTCATTCATTTTAACATAATCAATTCTATGTCAAGTGTCTTTTAAACATTACATTTTAATTGTGTGCTATTGCTTGTAATCGAGACCAGTGCAAACGCCTTATCGCTACTACGCCCACGAGAAACGCCGAGTACCTTATCTTTGTTTTGACTAATCCTCGTCCGTCACAATGCCTAAAGACGAACTTACACCGGTTATTTCGAACCAAGCATCGATCTCAATATTCTTTGTAAATTTATAAGTAAGTTTGACGGCAACCGAGAAAAATTAATGCCATTTATTAATAACTGTAGTAATGCTATGAACCTCGCGTCAGATCAACAACGAGATATCCTTTTAAAATACATACTTAGTCAATTAGAAGGACGCGCTGAAAGTGCTTGCTCGATTAAAATATTTGAATCTTGGTCACAGTTAGAAGACTTTCTTAAATCCCAATTCGGTGACAGAAAACATTACGCTGCACTGCTCTCAGACCTACAAGAATGTCGTCAATCCAATAACGAAACGGTCAACCAGTACGCCCTGCGAATAGAGACGTGTTTGTCTAAATTGTTAACGGAAATAAATATATCAATACCTCCAAGAAAAAAGGGTGAACTGGCAGGCCGTCTCGCGGCAATGCAGGACTTAGCGTTACACACTTTCGTGGTTGGCTTAAATCCTCATCTATCAACAGTAGTTCGATGCCGCGATCCCGATACGCTCAATGATGCTATTAATTTTGCCGTGTCTGAAGAAAAAATATTCCAGGTGACTCGACGCCACCTTAGTCAAACAAATACCCAGGATTCAAACCAAAGAAGCTTTACTAGTCGCAATTTCCAACAAAACCAAACAACCACGCGAGAGAGGCCTTTTAATAATTCAGCTGGGCCTTCCTCTATGTTCAGAACTGATTACCCAGTGTGCGGATTCTGTAAAATACCCGGTCATACATTAGAAACATGCCGCAAACGCGAGGCTAATAATCGACGACGATTTGGTAACGCTCAAAACAATTATAGTAATAATAATGTTAATCGCAATAACTACAATAATAATGGTCCACCACCTCACATTTTCCCGAATCGTAACCAGCATATCAATGCTGCTATTGCAGACGATCAAAGTATCGATAACACCAACCATCATTTAAACGCGGAGGATTTCCCGTCCAGTATCGCACGGGAAGACTAAATAGCAAAGCCGATACTCACACCATTGCCAATCATAACACAGCGTTTCACTCATTTTCTATCCCCGTTCTAACTCAATCTAACCGACAGGGTATCCAGCCCCAAACTGACAGATTGAAAGTCAATAATGCTACTTCAATTATCAAACAGCCTATCAACGGCGTCATATCGAAGAGTATTTCGTCTCCTGCATATATTCCCGTTCCAACTCAATCTAACCGACAGGGTATCCAGCCCCAAACCGACAGATTGAAAGTTAATAATTCTACTTCAATTACCAAACAGCCTATCAACGGCGTCATATCAAAGAGTACTGCGTCTCCTACATCTGAAAAGAAAGAAAACAATATTAAAATATATAACATCTCTACAAATCCATCAAAAAATACTTACCTTTTATAAAAGTTCAAACTTCTGTCTCGTCGAAATCCTTATCCTTGCTCGTCGATACCGGCGCAGCTATCAGTGTTATTAAAGATTCTGCTGTAGAAAATATGCCTGAAATAAACAACAATACTATAGAAATTACTGGTATAGGAAATGACTCTGTTACATCCCTTGGTCACATCCCAATTGAATTTTGTTCCTACCAACACAACTTCTACGTACTTCCAGCGTTTGATTTTCCGTATGATGGAATCATCGGTAGCGACTTCCTTATCAAATTAAATTGCAAAATTAATTATGATAACAACACCTTAAAAGGAAATAAAGATGAAATAGAGCTTTGTTTCACTAAGCCAGTCTATACTATTGCACCTCGATGTGAAACTATCATAGAGTGTTCTGTAAGAAATCCGGACATTAAAGAAGGAATTGTTCTCGATCAGAACCCCGTAGAATCGCTCCTAATAGCTAACTGCATCGTAAAAGTGAAATCAAATTCAAGAATTAATATCTCCGTTGTAAATACTTCCGAAAGCGAATTAATCATCGATTCCGATCTAAAACTAACGCTACAACCTTTGGAAAATAAATATAATCATCAAATCTTTTATACTTCTTCAGACGGTTCACGAAATAACGTCCTTACTCGCACCGATCAAACTTTAAATCTCTTAAGATTGTCACACCTAAACAAAGAGGAGAAAGAAGCATTATGTGATCTTTGCTGTACTTACTCCGATATCTTTCATCTGCCTGGCGACAAATTAACTAACACAAACGTCTTGCAACACGAAATTCCTACTTCGTCTTCCATACCAATCAACACTAAGTCCTTAGACTAAGCTTCCTTGACATTCATAAACCAGAAGTAGAACACCAAATAAATAAAATGCTTGACGATGGCATCATCAAACCCTCGACATCACCCTGGTCATCACCAATTTGGATAGTTCCAAAGAAAATCGATGCGTCCGGGCAACGTAAATGGCGCGTAGTCATAGATTACCGCCGTCTAAACGACATCACTATAGGAGATTCCTATCCGATACCCAACATAACAGAAATTCTTGATCAATTAGGGAAATGTAAATACTTTAGCACTTTAGATCTTGCTTCCGGTTTCCACCAGATAAAAATGTCCGAAAAGGACGCTCCTAAAACTGCCTTCTCTGTCCTGTAAGGACACTTTGAATTCACAAGGATGCTATTTGGCATAAAGAACGCCCCTTCAACATTCCAAAGGTTGATGAACACTGCCCTATCTGGCCTACAAGGACTTCAGTGCTTCGTCTATCTAGATGATATCGTTATTTACTCATATGACCTTCAAAAACACATAAATAATCTTTCCAACGTCTTTGACAGACTCCGACACTTCAATCTTAAGCTCCAACCAGATAAGTGCGAATTTCTCCGAAAGGAAGTATCATATCTTGGTCATATCATTACCAACGAGGGGGTAAAGCCAAATCCAGAGAAAACCATAGCTGTTCAACAATTTCCCCAACCTCGATGTCCAAAAGATATCAAATCTTTCATGGGATTAGTGTCATACTATCGAAGATTTATACCAAATCTATACAAAATTGCAAAACCTCTTACAAACCTTCTAAAGAAAAATATTCCCTTCGATTGGCAAAATGAGCAACAACTAGCCTTCGAAACACAAAAAAATTGTTTGACTACTGCTCCAATATTAGCCTACCCAGACTTCACAAAGCCTTTCGTGTTGACTTGTGATGCATCAAATTTTGCTATTTCGGCCATATTATCACAAGGTCCCATAGGGAATGATAGACCTGTCGCTTATGCTTCAAGAACTTTAAATAAAGCCGAGTGTAACTACAGTATAACAGAAAAGGAATGCCTAGCAATTCTTTTCGGTACTAAAGTATTTAGGCCATACCTATATGGCCGTCGTTTTAAAATTATTACCGACCACCGCCCACTTAAGTGGTTATTTAACTGCAAAGAACCGGGGTCAAAACTAGTAAGGTGGAGGCTAAAATTAGAAGAGTTCGACTACGAGGTCCAATACAAAAAGGGCAAAATTAACAGTAACGCAGACGCATTATCTCGTTTCCCTGTTAATCCGGTTGTACAAAATGATACTATCTCAGATCTGCAACCTTCCACCTCCCACGAAGAACCTCAAACTACTCAAGATCCTGAACTTCCTTCAGACATTCTCGAAGAACTCATTGAACTGGGTGACTTGAATCTCAGTCCATCAGAACTGTTGAATCCCGAACACACTGATTCAATTCCATTAGACGCAAATTCCCCACAAAATTCCTGTAACGAATCAAATAAAGACTCTGAAAACAACCTGGCCCATTGCAACGACGATTATTCTACATTCCTTAAAACATTTTCTAAAAAGGATGAGATATTTAATACTTACATAAAAGAATATAATGAGAGCCTTTTAAAAAGCAACTGCAAAACAATCCTAGTTCCCGTATCTATCGATTTTGACGAATCACATCCCTACCTTGAGGATATTCTTTCCGGTTTAAGTGACACAAAGGTCTTAAACGAAGAACGAGAACTTCACTCATTTAAAAAGATAGAGTCAAAGGCCAAAATTTATTATCTTCTCTTCACAAAAGTATATTATTTTGATGACTGCTCCTATCCCGAAATCTTTAAAACCTTAAAAGCCGCCAGGGACGACATTATACTTTCAGGTGATATTAGTGAAATCGCAATTTCTGATTTTAAGAACCTGTTCGAACAACATTCGTTTGTCAAAATATACGGCATGCTTATGTATTTATATAATAATACAAATATAACAATAAATATACATCATAACTCCATAATATACCCTGTACCAACAGAGATATCGAAAATTCTAAAAGAAAATCACGATATACCAATAGCCGGTCACTTAGGATCAAATAAAATGTATAATAGAGTTAAAGAACGTTATTATTGGAAAAACATGCGCGCAGATATAGAGAGGTATATACAAAATTGCAAACTTTGCCAAACAAATAAACCGTTACGCAAGATTAACCGGTCTCCTATACAAATCACCACCACTTCTACTCGCCTATTTGAGAAAATAAGCCTAGACATAGTAGGCCCCTTATCCGAAGCGGGTTTTCACAAACTCCGATTTATACTCACTCTCCAAGATGATCTAACCAAATTTTCTACAGCCTATCCAATTTCCAACGTCACCGCAGAAGAAACATGCGAAGCTCTAGTTCATTTCATTTCGCAATTTGGGATCCCTAAATCCATAATTACCGATCAAGGAACAAATTTCACGGCTGACCTTTTCAAACGTACATGTGAATTTTTAAAAATAAGACAGATATGGTCCTCTCCGTATCATCCCCAGACTCAAGGTGCTCTCGAAAGGAGTCATGCCACCTTGAAAGAGTATCTTAAGTCCTTCGTGAACGAAAACCAAACCGATTGGCACAAATACGTCTATACAGCGATGTTAGCCTACAACAGTAACGTCCATACAACAACTCAGTTCACTCCTTACGAACTTCTTTTTGTTCATAAGCCGTATATTCCCGATGCTTTTTTCAAATCAAAAAGTAACTTTACCTATCCTGATTACATTAAAATGCTTCAGCATCGATTAAAGATTTCTCGAGAGAAAGCCCAACAAAATATACAAATTTCAAAAGAAAGGTCTAAAACATACTACGACAGAAACTCTCGCACGGTCAAATATAAAATAGGAGATTACGTCTACATCAAAAATCATCTTCGTCTTCGCAAAGCCCTCTCCCCCATTTGGAAGGGGCCTTACAAAGTTGTCAAGGTCCACAGTAATAATACTCTTACTCTCCTCATTAACAGACGCCATGTTAAACACCACTTCGATGAAGTGAAACACGCTCATGACATAAGTTCTTAAATATCAAAATTACATTCGTTTTAAGACATATATTTTAACACTTACAATTTATTTATACACTTTTCTTTTACATTATATACACGTTATTATACAACCTAGACTTATTAAGCTCTTAACTATTATTTACAGAACCACCACCGTATTTTGTGCTATTATTCTTGCAACCGGCAATGGTCAATATATTGAACGCATCGACAAGAGCCCTGGTATATTCTTCGACCCTGTTGGTACATTGAATATAATTAATGATGAATTTCACATCGTTATTCCGGTAAACGTACATCCAATCCGACACCATTTGGAAAACATTTTTTTTTTTACTTATTATAAGCCAGTGCTTGACCACAATCCCACCTGGTGGTAAGTGGTGATGCAGCCTTAGATGGTAAATCGCACTGTTTTATCGTAACAAAAGCCTATTCACTCTTGCCTTGAAGACGCCTAGATTGTATTCGGACGGAAAGACAGACGCCGGCAAATTATTCCACTCCTTTGCTGTACGCATTACAAAAGACGAAGCAAACCGTTTGGTTCTAATGCGTGGAATATCGACAACAAAGGGATGAAGACCCGCCGACCTTCTGGTTGTCCGATGGTGGAAAGGAGAAGGAGGAATTAAGGCGTGTAATTCCTGCGCACACTCACCGAAATGCATCCTATAGAATACCGAGAGACTGGCTACTCTGCGCCTGTGCTCAAGGCTGACAAGATTGGTTTCAATCAAATCAAGGTCACCAATGAGCCTCTTAGCACGTCTCTCCACTGAGTACAACGCTGCCAGGTGGCATTTTGCAGCACCAGCCCATATGTGACAGCAGTACTCCATGCACGACCGGACTTGGGCTTTATATAAGGTAAGAAGCTGCCCCGGTGTGAAGTACCGCCGCACCCTTGCAAGGACACCAAGTTTCCTTGCGGCTGCTTTGGCTCTTGACTCGATGAACCGCCCAAAGTTTAGGTTCGGAGAAAATTCAATCCCCAACAACTGAAGGCGGTCAGTGTACTCCAAGGATACATTCCGGAAAGTAGGAGCCAAGGTGAGCGGGCTCCTTTTAGCGATAAAAAGACACGCTTGTGTTTTGGTGCGTTAAATCTCACGAGATTGGCATCGCCCCATTCGGAGACTGCCTGTAGTGTGAGACTCACACGCTCAACCATAGCCTCTCTTTCTGACTGGATTTGATCCCGACAGGCCCGGGCGCTTGGTTGGTATCTCTCCACAACTGTGCTGTCGTCTGCATACCCATAGACACGGGGAATGAGCAGATCGTTTATATGCAGCAGGAAGAGAGTTGCGGAGAGAACGGACCCCTGAGGAACACCGGCGTTAGTCGCCACAGTATTGGATGAGCAGCCATCAACGACGACCCGGAGAGACCGTTCACTCAGAAAGTCCTTCACCCAGACAATTAGGCCAGGGGATAAGCCGTACGCTGAAAGCTTGCCTAATAGACTAGCGTGCCAAACCCTGTCAAAAGCCTTCGAAACATCGAGGGAAACAGCAAGTGCTTCACCACTGTTCTCGAGGGCTTCGCCCCATATGTGAGTGGCATACGCCAGAAGGTCCCCAGTTGATCGATTTCGGCGAAACCCGTACTGGCGATCACTGAGGAGATCATTTTGCTCTAGGTATGCCATAAGGTGGGCGTTCAATATACGCTCCATAATCTTGCAGAGTATAGAGGTAATTGAAATTGGCCGATAGTTGGCAGGGTCGGTACGGCTACCTTTTTTAGGCACAGGCTGCACATTGGCCAGCTTCCAAGATTTAGGCACTATTCCAGTCCTGAATGAGAGGCGGAACAAGCGTGTTAACACAGGAGACAACTCAGGTGCACAGACCTTTAGAACTATAGCTGGTATACCATCAGGTCCACTAGCTTTATTCACGTCTAGACTTCGCAAGGTTTTAAGAACCTCCTTGTTGGTGATACAGACCTCAGTCATAGAGGTATCGCAGTGAGGTAATTGTGATAGTACGCTGTTGCTACTGTCCAGACGCGAATTGCAAGCAAAAAGAGAAGCAAATAAGTCCGCTTTCTCCTTAGGCGCATGCGCCAGTGAGCCATCTGGTTTTACCAGCGGAGGCAGTGTAGACCGACAAAAGTTTGTCTCGACCGCTTTGGCGAGAGACCAAAAAGCTCTACTGCCAGATGGTTTGACAGAGAGCTTTGTGCCGATTCGTTTAATGCATTCATGTAGTATTTAAAATAATCCGATTTCAGTGTCGTGAGAGTGCCGACATAGATTATACTCAGTGTGAAAATATGTTACAACCCCTAGAAGCACTTTACAACGACATCTTAAGAGATTTTAATGCGATTTCCCACATTATCCTAAACGGTATGTCCAAGAGATCTGCCTGGTTCTCAGGTATTGGCACGGTATTTAAACACATTTTCGGCACACTGGATGAAGATGACGCTGAAAACTACAACAAAGCTATTCACGCCCTATTTAATAACGAAAATAAACTAGCAGAGTCTATCAAAAGGCATATCTTAGTTTCCAAATCCGCTATTTCTAATGATAATAAATCCCTGGAGGAATTAAATGACAACCAAATAAAGTTAAATAGCGTCATTGAACTCTTATCTTCTACTGTTAAAAATGCATCTGAAATGCTAAATATACTCAGTTTTCAAACGAAACTATCCAATGTTTTAAATACGAGGGTGGATTGAAAAGTACTCGGCCTAACCAAGAAAATAAACACATACTAAATCAGTTATATTTTTTTTTCTACATAATCACCATCAAGTTCAATACACTTTTGCCTCCCCTTCCAAGCATTTAGACCGTTGAAAAAAAATGATTCTTCTTTAGAGTCAAAATATGCGTCTACAGCTGCTTTGACCTCGTCGTTTGTCGAAAATCTTTGACCTCCCAAGTGCTTTTTTAGGTTAGGGAACAGAAAAAAGTCTGATGGTGCCAGATCAGGTGAATACGGCGGATGCGGTAACAGATCAAAGCCACAGTTGTGAATTTCAGCCATTGACTGTACTGACGTGTGAACACGGGCGTTATCTTGATGAAACAGGACTTTTCTTCTGAGCATTCCTCGACGTTTTTCTTTTATTTCCTCTCGTAAACGACGTAGTAAGGTGCAGTAGTAATCAGAGTTTATAGTCTGACCCCTTTCAAGATAATCAATCATAATCACACCTTTCGAGTCCCAGAATACTGAAGCCATCACCTTATTTGCCGACAAAATCGACTTAGCCTTTTTAGGGGGTGGTGAACCAGGTCTTCTCCACTGTTTTGATTGTTGTTTTATTTCCGGTGTACAGTAATGAACCCATGTTTCGTCTATAGTAACAAAACGATTCAAAAAATCATCTGCATCGGTTTCAAATAACTCCAAACAGTCGCGTGAAATAGTCAATCGCGTCCTTTTTTGTTCAACTGAAAGCAGTCGCGGAACCCACCTCGCAGACACCTTGTGGAAACCCAACTCGTTGACAATGATGTTTTGAGTTCATTCATAAGAGATGCCTATAATCTCGGCTATCTCTCTAATTTTTAATCTGCGGTCTCCCATTATTAAATCAAGTACTTTTTTAATATTTTCGTCAGTAGTTGACGTCGAAGGCCTTCCAGAGCGGGGTTCATCTTTCACACTCTCTCTACCACGCTTAAATTCTGCTATCCATTTTTTGACGGATGAATATGACAGAGCACAATCGCCTAATGTACTGACCATGTCATCATGGATGGCTTTTGATGATAGTCCCTTCTTATGGAGGTACTTAATGACGGCACGCTGCTCGATTTGCTCCATTCGCGGAAATTATGTCCGATTACTTTGTTAATAAATTTATAAAATCACAACTAATTATCGCACACGTTTCGAACTTCACACAATGAACTAGTCTAAACTGAACTAAATAATGTGGGTAGATTTGATTTTTAGAATTGAATGGATCTGTGTTAGGCCGAGTACTTTTCAATCCATTCTCGTACCTTGCTATCTAATTTACTTACAATGTCTTTTAAAGTCGAAGATTTGTTAAACTCAATTTTATTTGTAAAAACCAACACCTTACATCCATCAATACTAAGCCCAACTCAAATGTATAATGATATAATTAGTAACCTAAGAATTATGCCAAAATACAAAGATTTTCCAATATCTCTAGAATTAAGCAACAGTTATTATTTAGACAATAAGCTTATTTTTATCATAAAATTACCTTTAGTTAGTTTATTAGAATATAATATATATAAGAATTTACCTTTGCCAACTCCACATGCACAAGATAGAGCGAACTCTTTTGCTATGATCATCCCTTCTGAAAAGTTTGTAGCGCTAAGCAAAGATAAAACAAGTTATGTTTATTTACAAGACATAAATAATTGTAAAAATATCCCGACAAATACCTTCCTTTGTGATGTTGTAGATGTAGCCACGGAATCCAATTATGTACCCTCTGAAATAGAAATTATGACGAAAGCCTTGATATCAATCCCAGATAACTGTCCATTTAGACTAATTTCCGGTGATCTGGATATATGGCATAAACTATACAACAATAAATGGATTTTTGTTCAAACCAAACCCACTAAGTTATCGGTGGAGTGTAGTAACAATTTAACCGAATACACTATATCCGGGACAGGCATACTCACAATTCCACCTGATTGCGTAGCTTTCCATAAGAATCTGAAATTAGAAACTAAGCTCTACCCTAGTATAAATGTTCCTGGAATATATTCGGATTTTAATATAATTAATGATAGTTGTTGTAAGTTAAGTAACCTTAACAAATTTTCAGTTAACCTTACGTCTTCTATAAATGTAAAAATTTTGAATTTAGAAAATTTAAAATCTTACAACACCGATTCCGATCAGATTATCAAACGACTAGACACCCTAGAAAGTCCAAATTTGTATAATGTTAGTTTCTCTATAATAAGTCTTATATCTGTAACACTTTGCATATCTATTATAACCTATATAATTTGTAAGAGAGGAAAGTATTTCAGAGAGTATTTTAATTTTAACAAGGAAAATACAGAAGATTATCATCAGGAATACCGCTCAGTCCGTCATTCACTCTCATCCGAAATACTCGCCTCTCAATTTCAATTCCAAAATTGTGTCATTCTATAATAAATCCAGTTGTAATTCCTAAATAGTTTTTTTAAAAGACATTTCGTGAAGCCACGTATAACAGTACGCGGTCCAGGGACACTTATACGATCTCCAAGTTGTCCAAAATAGATTCATTCGCATAGCCACCGGAGCCTGGTGGTACCAGCGAAACTCCGACTTACACAGAGATTGTCAACTTCTGACGATCTCTGAGTATTTCAAGGAAATGTCTCGGCGCTATTTCGAGAGAGCCGAGACACATCCCAACCCGCTTATGGTAAACGCAGCCACATACGCTCCGACAAAGAACGTCACGGAAAGCCTCCGGAGGCCCCGTAACGTTCTAATTGAACCCCCCATTCCGCTAGATGCCGACGACAGAAATGTCGCCAGCCATTCACACACAAACAGTAACACACTCACCTAGTGCCACAAATACAGTTATAACAACAACGGATGGGACTAAGTCCGTAGACGGGCGCGCCGCACACCCCACACCGCGTATACACCGTACACCCGCATCCCCGGGCGGTTCTCACTGCCCAGAACATCGAACGATACAAGTTAGCTGTCAGAGCCGGGGCCCGTCACCCCCTGTTCAGACGGCCGTTAGATAACTCACTTACGCAAGTTACGAGGTAGAATAATAAAAATTCACCCCTTTTTAGCGCTTTAACAGTTAATATCTCCTAGGAATATTTTATTTAGATATATATAATGGGGTTGCTTGGTTGCTGTTTTCTATCGACTCGAAAGGAGGAGGTACAATTCGACTGTATGTTCTTTTATTTTATATGTTTGTTACCTCATAACTTTTTTGTGGGTATACCGATTTCGATGAATCTTTTTTTATTCAAAAGTCTGTGCTTCTTATGTGGTTCCATATACATTTCATCAAGGTCCAATTAATAGTTTTTGAGTTATTCTTAATAATTTCTATGGAAGTCGATTGTACAACATTTTTAATTTTTAATTATAATCTATAAATGCGAGGAGAAAGTGTATGAAATTATAATCATATTTCTCTAAACTCACCGCTTCAATATCAGAATGATTACGAGTTCTTTAAACTAGCCTATTCAAACGTGTGAAGATACATCATTTATATTTTATTTTTGACGCGGATTACTTAATTTTTAACATCTTTAATTATATGATAGAATTAGAAATCAGAATATCCGCAGTAGAGTCAGAGTAACCGACAGCCCAACGGATCAGTAAGCTGAAGTTGCAATGGGTAGACCATAAAGCTCGAAGAACCAACAACCGATGTGAAAGAAAGGTTATCGAGTAGCAGCCTCGTACCGCCAAGCGATCTATAGGGCGACCCCCTATTAGATGGGATGACGACCTGGTAAGACATTCAGAGTGTCCATGGATGCATGTGGTTCAGGAACGTGCTTTGTGGCTTTACTTGGGGGGGGGGGGGGGGCTACGGTCAGCTGTAGACTTGTGAATGGCACGAACAACACCTGATTCTGAGAATCATCTTCAAATTTATCATAATTTTGCGTAAATTGAGCTGAAATTATAAAGATAAAGCCATTTATTAAAGCACAATTTTGTTCACAAATAACGCTAAGAAATCTTAGAAGGCCATGAATTTCTGTTCTTAAAATTCTTCTCACGTACAGATTTTATCATAAAACGTAATTGACTTTACGTGTGATCAAATTTCGATTGCATTTTCGGTCTTTTCACCTTAGGCCATTGTCATAATAGACTTGCATTGTTACTAAGCTCAAGCCTTAGCATGATAATAAAAGAAAAGGCGTGCTTTTTTACAATCTCTGTATTTTTTACTCTATATTGTTGTCGCTATTTATGTGCATAATCTATGTGAAATGCGAAGCATGTAAAACTTAGATAATGTAAAAAAATGTCTGTAATTAAGGGTCAATTCTAAATCCAAATAATTTTATTTAATAACAAATGCAATAATTTTTCAAAAACCAACCAAAAGAGAAAAGCTTACTTCTTAGATATTGAATTGTCACACACCATAAAAGCCACTTTCCATTTTATTTACCAATGAGGAATTTATTTTCCTCTTAACTTGGTTAACAGAAATTATATAGGAAATGGCTTAATGTTTGATAACGATAAAATCAAATTAAAAACAAAATAAGTCTTCTTTAATAATGTTATCTAGTAATGTCAATAGTTTTTTTTAGGATTCCGTAGTTAAACAACAAGGAAGCCCTATTCCATTGTGAGGGCTGTCATTGGATAGGTCTTTTAAAAATATTGCAACAACATTTTTTCGATTTAAGGGGTCCGTTTGCGAAATATATAGCTTTTAAATTATATTTTTATTAGAGTCATGTGTCTATCAACCAAATCGCTGATTTTAGAAATATGAAAAGCTTGCAAAAGTTTATAAAATGAAGTTAAAAATAAAAGTATCACAGCTGAGTAAACAAGTAATAGTCGACCAATTTATAAAATGCAGTTGTAGTAAAAATTTCGTTAAAATTCCATAGAATGATGAATAACTAGCTGCATCATAACTTTATGTTATTGTAAACTGTAAACTTATGTATTACTTTTCCGTTTTTCTTTGCAGGGTAGGTAGAGAGGATCGATCGCCTAGAGACGAATAGAATAGAATCATTTTTATTGATTGATAAATTACTACAAGAATACTTATTTAAAGTCATTTAAGCTTTACCACTGGTTCGGAAAAAAACCTCTGTCTCGGGAAGAACCAGCAAGAAGCCCAGCAAGTTTTTTTTTAAAAGTAATTTACAAAATATTGTTTTATACAATTGTATGAAGACATTAGACATCATCATTACAGACATTAGACATCATGACAGACAGCTTCGTTCATCGGAGACTCTTGCTCTCTCTATTCCCCTTCACCGTTCGAGTTTCATATCTTCAACGTCTGCTGTCCAAGCCGTACGCCTATGGATGACCTGCCTGAAAAATTACGACAACCTACCTGCAAACAAACATTTAAGAAGAACATTCGAGATCATTTTCTAAAATTGCTTTACAACTGCTAAGTTCCGTCATCATTAGTATATTATGCATCTTTATGTATCTTGTATTATCTTATAATATATAAATTCATATACTTGTGTATATTGATATATGTATGTATGTATGTGGGTGGGTATATGTATGTATATATATAAATGTATGTATAATATGTATATGTATGTGTGTGTGCATATTTCTTTGTAACCGCCTTCGTAGTTATATCACTGCCTTAAGGTTGACTGGCAGAGAATGCTTTTAACATTAAGTCCGCCTTTTGTTACTTTTGTTACTTTGTGTAAGGTTCAATAAAGTGTAAATAAAATAAATAAAAATTAGAAACAGCGTGTTAGCGATCACCTTATTCCCAGAGGTTATTATCAATAATGTACTCTTGAGTAGTATAATAATCCTTAATAAACAATTTTTGCTTAGTAAAAATTTTAAACATTTGATAAATAAGGCCTGTATATTTTCTCGGACTAAGTTGTAAAGGCGTGTATACATTGCCCCATGAAGGAATTACTGACTCTTTGGAGTCGTGGAACTGGTATAACAAACTTGTGCTTGTTGCTAGTATTTACGGAATGTACATCAATATTTTTCATAATATACATCTCTAGTTAGTAATTATTGTAGGCATACAGTTTCCTTTGTGGTACTTTTTTTTAGCACAAAGGCTTTAGTTTACGCAAGGAATCTCAGGATAGTTTGGGACAATGTGGTTTACGGAAAGGTTTGTTACGGTCATGTATATCTTAGGGTTGCACTGTCGGGAACTAATAAATAGATAGAGAATTAAAACCATTTTTGTACTTTTTTATTGTATTTTTGGCACGTGAATGAATTAATTTAGATTGCACTATATTCAGAATCGATAAGATAATTTTTATTTGCATACTCCCTATAAGTTTGCTTGAAAAATAAGTCCTTTAGTTACCAATGTCCTATTTGGGCCCACTTTTAGTCATTATGGCGGTAAAACCGCGAACTCGTTTAATTTGCTCATAGTATCAAGATGGCCTTTCCTAAGTTCATGTATTGTGACGGGGCTTAGAAACTAGCTTCGCACCCCAGAGTGTTACCCGCGTCCCAAGTTGGAACATCTAGACTAGACAATCTTGATCCAGGTTTATTTAATAATCAACTAAGGCCTTAAATAATAATCATTTAATAATTTTTCATCACACAATATGAAAACGCCTCGTAAATTAACAAGGGTGATTAATATATATAACTACAGATTTGTAGCACCTAGAGCCTCTGCGCAAAACCGCGGACGGACGCACGGACATGGCGAAACTATAAGGGTTCCTTGTTGTGTAACTACGGAACCCTAAAAAGAAGCTCTCATCCCAATCATACGCTTCTACATCCGGTGTTTGAGCTGTGTGACTAAATCTTATCCTCTAGAGTCCGGAGAAAAATGTTGTGCCCAAAATTCAACATAATCTCTTTGTGAATAGAATAGAATAGAATAGAATAATTTTTTATTCAATATTGATTATTACATAATACTTATTGAAAAGTCATTTTTTATTTACCACTGGTTCGGAAAAATACCTCAGTCCTGGGAAGAACCAGCAAGAAACCCAGCGGAAATTTTTTTTAAACATAATTTCACTTAACAATTATTTTGTTTATACAATTTTTAAATGATATTTTCATAGAACCAGCATGGTGGCGATCACCCTATCCCAGAGGTTATTTTCATTCATGTATTCCTTGATATTATAATAACCCATCTTGTACAGTTTTTCTTTAATAAAACTTTTAAACTTGTTTATTGACAAACTTTGAATATGTTCTGGGATTTTGTTGTAAAAGCGTATACATTGCCCCATAAATGAATTACTGATTCTGTGGAGTCTAGTAACTGGCATTACAAAACTTATGTTTGTTCCTAGTATTTAAAGTATGCACATCTTATTAAAGCTATTTATGTTTTTATGCACATACATTACATTCTCATAAATATATTGCGATGCAAAAGTTAATATGTTTATTTCTTTAAATTTTTCTCTAAGGAACTCTTTAAAATTTAGGTTATAAATCGCCCGTACGGCTCTCTTTTGCAAAACAAATATAGTTTAAATATCAGTCACATTACCCCATAGAAAATTCCATAAGACATTACGCTATGAAAGTAACTAAAATACACTAATCTAGCTGTCTCAACATCTGTGAGACTTCTAATCTTTCTACAGCATATGCTGCAGAACTAAGTCTGCTTGCTAATTTAGATATATGGGGGCCCCATTGAAGTTCGCGTCAATAGTAATACCAAGAAAAACAGTGGTATCCACAAGACTCAACTTCTCCCCATTTAACAGCACATTGGTATTCGAATGTTTTACATTAGGTATTGTAAATTTAATACACTTTGTCGTATTGCCGTTTAAGAGCATATTGTTGGCGTTAAACTAATGTACCAATTTCGATAGAGCATTATTTACATCGTCATAACTAATTAACTGTCGTTTGAGTTTGAAAATCAAAGAGGTATCGTCAGCAAATAATACTATATCGTGATTGTCCCCTACAAGATAAGGTAAGTCATTAATATAGATTAAAAACAGGAATGGGCCAAGAATCGAGCCCTGAGGAACGCCCATTGATACTACCGATCCGGAGGAACCTTTACCATTAATTACTACTTTTTGAATTCTGTTACTTAAATATGGAGTAATAAGTCTAAGCGCTAAATTTTTTACACCGTAATGTTGTAGTTTTCCTGATTGAATGTGTTATAAGTATATCAAAGTATCTGGAAGAAATAATTCCTGTGGTTTTCCTGAAGATTTTCCTTATGTTCACGTATAAGTACCTACACGGGGACTTGGTCCTCTCACGAGTATCCTCTGACAGTTTGAAATATAAGTAGTTTATTACTTTTAATTACCTTTTATTGGTATTTTAGTTGTTTTACTTAATTGTTATATTTACTAGTAGAAAACCACTTTAATTACTTTGAAATTAATAATCACTCTTCGTATTCTTCTATATGTTTTACAGATAAATAATTTTCTAGTGTATTTTTTATATTTTAAATACTTTCACTTTTCTATAAAACTAATATTACTATGAAAATAAATTGTTACGGAACAAAAGATTTATATCTTTCCTAAATGCGAAATAATGTTAAACATATTGTCTCTTAAAAATTCGTATCATTCTCCGTATAGGCAAACAAGTTTATGCCACATTTGGAACATTTATTTACATCTTTTAGAACAGTCTCGAAATTTGCAGCGACTCTGCTTATTAGTCATGGTTAAAAAATTACAGAAATTATATTATATATTCAAAAACTGAAGGTAGCTGGGCTAACTCCGAATCGTCGGGAAACTAAACAGTTAAAGTAAACGCGATAAAATCCGTAAAAATTAGTTTCATGTAATGTGTAGTCTTCGCGTAAATATAAAATATCATTATGAGAAGTTATATCTACTCAACGTTTTTTTATGTTTTGTATCCTCTGAGCATCCATCGATTTCTTCATCAAAGCCTACAGTGTTTTCTTCGGCCATTTGTTCTCTTAACTTTAATTTAACATATCTCAATAGATCTACTTCAATTGAGGTTGTTCGCGTATGATGGCTTGGAACCGACAATTTTATTTTAACCATGCCCTTCATGATTGTAAATATTGTATGCATATATAATATGAGCCTAATTGTCCTTGCCTTGATTGTAGGTTCTTGCCTTAGATAGAAACACTGCGAGCTACGAGCATGCGATCTACTGATTCAATGTCTCCCATATTGCTGCATTACGATCATCATCATTAACATTTTCCCGATCCTTACGAATTTGCTCACTGTCGTAGCTTTCATCACAGATAATTGAAGATAATAGTCGATATTCAGTATTTAATGGTACTTCTTCTTTACCTTCAGATATACCAAATGATTCGAACGACCATTAATATGTATTTATCTAATATTCTGTCTGAATCTGAATGAAGATAATAAGTAGACATTTCTCGT